>VUQR01023522.1:71938-90983 GCA_015108515.1 Hemichromis elongatus | reverse complement strand
TTTTTTTTATATATATATATATATATATATATATATATATATATATATATATATATATATATATACATATATATATATATCCCAATTTCATTTAGCACTGTAGCAAAAACTATGACAGTTTCAAATCTTTGTTCTTATGGATATGTCACTGACTGACTGAATGTCAGTGTGTTTCATTTTGTTTTGTTTGCACCCATATATGGTGGAGAACTAGTTAGGTGGTCTGGAAAATACATTTTTCAAGTTATTTCCTATTCCAGCAATTTCCATTACATATAGATTACTTGCTTCTCGCTGTCAAGATCCCGGGATCTGTGTTGTTGAATTCTCAGTGTATAAATCTGGACTGAGAACACTCACAGAATATGTAAAAAGGAGAGAAGAAGTAGCTCCAGCTAGGAAGCCCTTGGGTAAGCTTTGTTCAGTCTCCTCTCTTTTACCTGGTCAAGCGTTCCAGAACTGCAAAGAAGTTCTGGGGTTGCAATCTTATCTTGGGGGGGGGGGCATAAAAAACTCTCATAGCAACATGGAGTATGTATCATCTGATAGCTGACAGCAACTTGGAGAACACAAATCTGGCCTCTTTCAGATGTGTTTTTACATTTAGAGATCGTGAAAACTTTTCAAGATATACTGATTCAACATTTGTGTTTGCATGGATAAACATGTCCAAAGAAAAAGTTGATTTTTTATTTTATTTATTGTAAATAATATAAGAATACAGATTTGTGGATAATGTGCTTAGCCCAGTTTGCTTTTTTCTGTCCAGTCAATGGTCCAAACCCCTGTTCAGATGGCAGACCTTCTTTCACTGATGTCAGTGAACAATGTCACTAACTCCACACAGGCTGCTAATGGAAGGTTTGAGTGGCATACTTGTCAGTAGCAGCTCCTACCCTGACTGTCTATGTTTGGATATTTAAAAGTGTTATTTCCCTTCTATTGCTCTTTGGTATTACTTTTAAAAATTAAATCTATTCTTTAACATTTTGGGCCTTGTTTTTTTTTAATTGATTTGGCTGTTACTATGTTACTATGTTTTACTATGTTTATGTTTCTATCCCACCAGTCAGGTGCCTTTTTAGTTCTGTTAAGTTCTTATGTCTTAATCATGATCTCAGTTGTTGTTAATTCTGGTTTTGTTTTGTTTGTCCCCCACCCTGTGTGTATTTTGTTTTGTTTTGCTTCATCTTGTCATGTTAGTCATGTAGCGTTTCTATCTCCCTAGCTATCTGGTGTGTTTCTGAGTTTACCTTTGTTCTTTGTTCTCCCGTTTGATAGTTGGTTTAAACAATTTGCTCTTGGCTTATTTTATGTTGTTTCATAAGTTTTCAGCAATGAAGCTGTTTAGGTTTTACTTTATGTTTTTAGACTCCTAAATTTGGGTCCAGCTCTGCCTGCCACACAGTTATCCTTAAAAAAATTATTTGGATCACAATCCCAGAATGTTGATTCTGTTCATCTGGATGTAGCGTTTTCAGTTGGAGAAACGTTTAATCACTCATCCAAGTGACTTCTTCAGTCTCCGTTAACTGCAGGTTTCCCCAACCTTATAAACAGTACATTTCCTTAATGACTGAAACTATCACCACTGAATAACAATGGGCTGTGAGGTCACTGAAAAATGACTGACTAGCCTTCTTCTTCTTCTGTGAGATTTCCATCACAAATGTGGAACATTTAAAAGCTAATGTGTATCATAAACTAACACATATGGATTAATATTTAAGGTTTGATTCATATCATCCACTTAAGCACCAGGTGCTTAAAAACCAGGTGTCATCAGGACACTAAAACAAAGAAGAACATCATATTAAGAAGGCCCTTAGTAAATGTATTCATCCCAGCTGGATACCTAATGAGTGCTTCAGGGAACAGCACCAGGCCCTGACATTGTTCACGCCTACCCAAAGAGCAGACAGGCCTGTTCCAGATCTGTTGTAGAGCCGGCACTGCTGGCTGACTTCTGGCATGGTAAGTGGTATGTCATCCAGATATGGGCCAGGCCTGATGTAGATGGCACTGTTTATGTGATGGCATGCCACATCTGGTGTCATGGCAGGGTGTATGTCAACCAGATGTGGGCCAGGTCTGGCAATGATGGCACTATTTATGTTCCTATTTTGCTATTTTAGTTAGACTACCTAAATGCCATGTTGCAATACTATACTGCTACGGTAACCAATGTTTCAAATGCAGGTTTTACTGGTTTGTGAGTTTACATGTGGCGAGAATAAGGCACGGCGGGACCACGGAGCTTCAATTTGCATCATTTTTATTACACGCTTCTCACCACAACTCTCCCCAACCCCTGAGTCCCCATGTTTTAACAGGTGGGCGTGATTGCGGATGCCGTGCAGGTGCGTCCGCACGGCACCGCAAACCACGCCCATCACAGTACACTTTATCCAAAACCTAGTGAGGGTTTACTCATGTTTACCGCTGGGTGGCTGTAGCTCAGGTGGTAGAGCAGGTCACTTACTGATCGGAAGGTTAGTGGTTTGATCCATGGCTCCTCCAGTCTGCATGTCAAGAGTGTGAATGTGTATGAATGTAGTTAGGAAGCACTCAGTTTAGAGAAAGTGTGTGGATGTGGCATGTTGTATAGAGTGCTTTGAGTTATCAAAGTTATAAAAAAAAAAGCACTATACAAGAATCAATCCATTTGTAGTCTGAACAGAGTTTCGTCATATTACTTTTGCACTATTACCTTCTGGCACAAGTTGTTATTATGTGGCTTGGTTAAGATATACATTAGGCTGACATCTGGGCCCAGAGATGAGACATGAATTAGATCTGGTTTGCCACCTCTGGCAAACCAGATCTGGGTCACCAAAGGGCTGTATTCTTTGCGGTATGTGGGCCATGTGTAAGCACATTGTTCGGGCCAGATCCGGGCCATACCAATTTTGCTATGTGGGTACTGGCTGAAAAAGCTGACTGCACTCCATGAGCAGCTGCTAGTTGATGAGAGATGCTCAGTCCTGATCCCCAAGGACAGACAGAAGGCACTGGTCCAAACCAACTACCAGTCAATAACTTGCCTTATTACCACATGGAAGCTCTTGTGAGGCATCCTAGCAGCTAAGGTAAACAGGCATATGGCTCAGTACATGAGTGGGGCACATAAAGGAATTGGCAAGAATATCAGAGGAGTGAAAGACCAGCTACTGGTTGACAAAGCAGTTGTCTGACACTGCAAGACTGACCAACCTGTGCACTGCCTGAAATGACTACAAGAAAGCCCATGAGTCAATGCCCCACACCTGGATCCCGGAATGCCTAGAATTGTACAAGATCAAAAGGACCCTAAGAGCCTTAATCAGGAGCTCTATGGGCAATAAACAATAGAGGCCAACTTCAATCCCATAGCACAAGTCCCCGTCAAGTGTGGGATCCACAAAGAAGATGCTCTGTCCCCTCCTCAGGTCTATGAGGGGGTTCATAGACCTGAACCCCCTCAGTAAGATCAATGACAAAAATGGCTATGGATACCAACTAAAGAATGGAGCATTTTCAGCCCCCTCCTCTACATGGATGACATCAAGCTGTATACCAAGAGTGACCAAGATGTTGATTCACTGATCCACACCAACAGGATATACAGCAATGACATTGGAATGTCATTCGGATTGGAGAAGTGTAGTCTAAAGGTAAGGAAGAGAGGGAAGGGAGTCAGAATTGAAGATATTGAACTACCAGAAGGCAACATTGGAGATATTCAGGACAGCTACAAGGACTTTGGGATCCTACAGGCAAATGGGAACCACGAAGAGGCCGCTAGGAAAGCTGCTACCACCTGCAGGTGGTCAGGCAAATCCTGGGTCAGCTGAATGGTAAGAACAGGATCTGGGCTATCGACACCTATGGACTGCCCGTGATGAGGTATCCTGCTGGGATAAAAAGCTGGCCAAAAGAGCCTAATGCTAATTTCTGATTAAATATCAATATGTGTGAAATTGGAAGTAAATGGACTGATTCTTATATAGCGCTTTTCTACTCTCCCGGAGTACTCAAAGCACTCTATACAACATGCCTCATTCACCCAGTCACACCCATTCTCACAAGCACTTTATCTAAACTTAGTGCTGTCTAAACATTCATACTCAGGATACTGGGATCGAACCACCAACCTTCCGGTTAGTAGCTGACCTGCTCTACCACCTGAGCTACAGCCACCCACAAGTGAGAATGTGTTTATACACTTAATTTTGTTACAAACTAAAAAGCAAGATTTAAGCAAACACGAGTTATAACTATTACAAGAATGAAAACTTTTTTCAGTTTTAAGCTTTATTGATTTTGTTTTTCTTTCAGTGCAGTATTAAGCTAAAGGAGCTTCCACCACATTTTAAGGATGGCTGTATGCACTCACTGTATCTTTCTACTCATCTCTTCCAAACATTTTGACAAAGATTTAACCCAAAAATCTCAAATTTGGGTTTGTCACCAGATAAGATCTCTTCCAATTTATTTTCATTCCAGTTCATTTGGCATTTTCTCACTCTTTCACTGCTTTTAAAATTGCTTCTTCACATCTTCTTCACCATTAAAACCATTCTAATGACACTTCAGTGGTACAGTATATTGATCAACTAAAAGGTCAGTTGCATTATTAAGGTCTTTGAATTTAATTTTTTTCTTATTTCTTTAGGACATGAATTCAGATATTGTTCATCTGCTATAGTTTTGCTCCTTCTTCTTTTGTCCTCCAATTATCCAGTTTTAAAAAATTTTCAAGTACACACACCATATCAAGTTTGCAAAGTTTTTGGCTTGTGGTTCTTTGGAAACCTTCTTGCTGGTACAAAGATAATTTTATTCCTGTCAAACTGTGTTATTATTGGCATTTTTGTAGATTTAATCAAAGAAATGAAACCAAATGCTTGCAAAAGGCTACTAATATGAGTGCTTAAAAGATGCAATTCAAAATTTTAAATGTGATTAATTGTATAATGTGTATACACAAAAGGTATTCCTCCCTAACTAACTAGATGTTAATTAGTTGCATTTTTATGCCTAAATCATGTATAGGTTCAAATTGTTTAAAAAAACGCAAAAAACAAAAAATAAAATAAAATAAAAAGGACTGGATTGAAAATGCACGAAATAAAAGCCCAATGTTCAAAGAAAACCTTTGAAAGCCCTACTCCTGGAAAGCTATTGTTATATACTATTTTAAAAACTCATTACAGGAAGGTCTGGTTCCTTTGAATTAAATTTAAAGCTATGGGAACTGTCTCAAGACATTTGAACAGTATTGTATATAACCTGCTTTCTATATACAGCCTTTGTTTGAAATTGAAATTGAAATTGTACGTTTTATTAGTTATTAATTATTTAGCATTGTATGTGGTTTGCAAATGTCTGCTTTTTCAATAAAATGTGGTTTCTCTATTAATACTGATACTGTCAGCTGTGACATTGTGCTGTGATTATACTGATAGTCTTTTTGTTTAATCAGAGCCTTCCCTGTGCATACAGCCCAGGCATGAATTCATGTTAACGCCATAAAGGGCCAAGGCCAAAAAGCAATTGGTCTGAAGAGGGCTCACAACAGATACAAACAATAGTCAGCAAAGGTTTGGCTTCAGATAGTGCAGAGTATCGAGTGATGGATCAATACCCTCAGCTGCTTTAGCTGAGGCAGACACCAACCCAGTTCAATAAAGCACAGTTCTATCTTCAGTCTTTGTCTGTGCTGATGGCAAAGATTGATTAGGAAGCATTTGTCAATGCTGAGACAGTTTTCAAGAGAAATAGGTGACATTCACATCCTTTTGGGAGCATCTGTGCAATCACTTTAAGGTTTGTTTGTTTTTTTGCTCATTTGTAATATGTGCATTTTCCTTACAGGCTAAATTTCTCTGCTTAGTTGTTGATTTGTAATATTCCCCCTTTACACGGTTATAAAATGTTAAGTTAAGCTCATGCGTTTGCTCAGAAACCACTGTGCCTTCTTTAAAATCTGATGCCTGTAGGTTTATTACATTAACACTAACATGAAGTTATGTGATAGAGGAGCTAAAAAACAAAGATTTATTAAACTGAGATCTGACTGTAGAAGTCATATGACAGTAAACTGACTGTCATGTCCAAGAATGTAGTTGAACTTAGACATATAATGACTATAGATCTAAGATTTATGGCACTGCATGTTATCCAGCTATCAGAAGATGACGACCTCCACAGCCACCATAACGACTGTGGTATGTAAACAATGCACCGTTGGAACTTTAATCTTAGCACATTGGACAGTTGATGATCTCCAACGACTTCAGTCATTCACAGATAGTTCAACTCATCCCAGGAGATGCTGACAACATACAGATCTTTAGTTAACATCTGTCTCCAAGTGATCTTTGGTCAAGCTTGTTCAAGTCCAGGCTAAAGCAATCCCTGCAAGTCGTTCAGGAGGTATAGGCGAAGGATATGTTCTGCAAATCGAAATTTTCACTTAGTAATGATGTCAGTGAGGAGATATGTGCCTTCAAGTAAAAAGTACTTTACTGTTGGTAACTCAGTTCTGATAAGAGATTTTAAAAATTGTTTGCAGGCCACATTGTGCAGTATGAGGCACTGGGAATTTTTTATATGTTGCCCTCCAGGTTTCACAAGTATACAGGGCAGTGAGCACAACTATTGAACTGAAAAGATGTATTTTTGTGGCTGCACTGAGACAAGCTTCCTTCAGTAGGTGATCAGCACTGTTAATGCTGTTCAGATGAGGTCTCAGCTGGAACAGGATGTGGAAGAGTTTAGAAGCGAGCAGGGAAAAGGTTTGGAAAGCACCTTTAGGAGTTTTTTGTGTGTGTGATTTAGCGCTATATCGAAAAATTGAATTGAACTGAATTAACTGTTTGCAGAGCATCTTTAGTCTTCCTCTGTGTTTACAGCAACCACACTTAAACAGAAAGACTACATTTCACATCCATAAGCAACAGAGTCAACTTCAATACTTTGTTCGAAGGGCACTTAAGATAAGGCAACTCATCTGCAGTCTTGTCCAGGAAATATGCCCAAAGACATTGATGCATGTGGGATGGGGTGGCTATAGCTCAGAAGGTAGAGCAGGTCATCCACTAATTGGACCAGGTTGGTGGCTTGATCAATGGCTGCTCCATTCTGCATGCCAAAGTATCCTTGGACAATGGATATTGGATATACTGAAGCTAAAGTTGCTTGTGTGTGAATGTTAGATAGAAGACACTTAGGCATAGAAAAAAGTGCTTGTAGAAATGGGTGAATGAGACATGTTGTATAAAGTGCTTTGAGTGGTCCACTAGCCTTCCTGTAGTGTTCGGTTTAACTCTGCCCGATTTAAAACACTCATAAATATTGTGTTTTACATCTGATTGCCTCAAATCCTTATGACATGCTCCGCACTATGCACTTGAACATTCCCCAGGCAATTTTCATTTTAGAGATGACATCATCATATTTGGATTTGTCTGTGTCAACCGGAAGATAGCTGTCATCTGCAAAACTGAGGTCCACAATCGGCAGTCCTACACAATCCCAGTTCGCTGACCTCCTAATAACAAAATTGATAGTGAGGAAGAATAGAAAAACTATATAAGAGAAATTATATTAAGTATTTTGGCAGCACGGTGATTAGCATTGTTGCCGCAGAGCAAAAACGTCCTGAGTTCAATTCCACCATCAGGCCGGGGTATTTCTGTGTGGAGTTTGCATGATCTCCCCGTGTTTGTGTGAGTTCTCTCCGGGTACTCTGGCTTCCTCCCACAGTCCAAAGACATGCAGCTTGTGGGGATAGGTTAATTGATCAATCCAAATTGCCCATAGGTGTGAATGCAGGAGTGAATGTGAGAGCGAATGGTTGTCTGTCTCTATGTGTTAGCCCTGCGACAGACTGGCGACCTGTCCAGGGTGTACCCCGCCTCTCGCCCTATGACAGCTGGGATAGCGCTCCCTGCGACCCTGAAAAGGATAAGTGGAAGCGAATGGATGGATGGATAGATGGGGTATTTTGAATCCCACTCGATTGAAGCCAGGCGTGAAAATATAACAAAAAGATTTGTATAGAATTGCACAAAAAAAATAAATGGTCCAAATCCTTCTCTTCTGTTTCACAAAATACACAATTACCAGTTTCTATTTTAAATCTATCATCAAGGAGTCTATTTGCTGGGTAAATTAAAATTTTAAATTGGACTTCTTTTGCTTTGGGAGGGATTGGGAAGGTGATATAATTAGTTCTTATTCTTTCAATGTCTTCTTTTTGGAAAACTTTGAATTTGCAAATTTGCAAATTTGCAAAGACCTTATTTTGTATAAAAGACCAAACAGAGAAAGGATTATTTAGGAAGGATTTTAACCCTCCTTATTACTTGTGAGCATGGATATACACACTTCAAAAACAAAGAGAAATGCACAATTCATTACATTTGCAGGTAATTACATTAAAAGGCCTCAAAAAGGAACAAATACATTATAGTGTATTCTGTTTGCGTTGCAGTACTCATTTATTCTGAAAGTTCCCTTTTCCTACAGATACCTATAATATTACCAGTAATAAGATGGAAATTGTAACATTGAACATTTATGCACAGAAATGCAACTTTCTGGTCAACACCAGAGGTCGCTGCCGCCCGTCTCACAGATAAAACGTCGGCGTCAGAGTTGAAAGGGGAAAGGTCGTCTGAAACATGGCTGCTCCCCTGGATGACATGTTTTCCTTCTGCGTGGACCCCGGCAAAGTGTCCAGTTGTGTTGAAGTCAGATTTATCGACAACGTCAAGGTGAGACTCATCCGTGATTTTCTGATTAAACGAATTTAGAATAAATCTGCGGCTTAACGTAGATTTAAAGCGGCGGCGTTGTAGTCGCATGTCGGCTGTCAGTGCGGATCACAGCCAGGCACGACTGGCTGATGTATGACACACGGTGGAGATCGACTGATTGTCTAAATCCCCTATGAAGGGTTTGATCTTTATGCTGCCTTCAGGAAAACTTCAGACAGCAGCTTTCAGGGACCAAAGCTTGACTCGCAAATGTTTTTCCCCTTCTTCTAAATATCACAGTAGAAGAATGACTAGCTAGGAGCAGTTGCTGGTTCTGCTTTTCGTCTGATGACCTTCTATGGCCCCATCCAGCTCACCTACTGTAACAGCCAGCTATCTGTCTTGAGACAGTGCTAGGAGACACAGCAGACAGTCTTCTGATGATATGCAATCTGCCACCTGAATGGGCAGCAGATACCATCACGTTACCAGTAGAGACAAGAATACTAGTAAAAAGGAAACTAGAGGAGAGATGTTCTGTGGCCGCCACCTGCAAAACTTTTTTTTTTTTTTGCAGGATGTCTTGTTGTGGCCTCTCCAGTGTATTTTCATAGTCTATAAATTTCCTGTAGTGACTGAAAACTGCTGTAAGTTTGTTATTCTTGTTACAGGGCAAGGGTCTCTTTGCCAAAAGGAGCATAAAGAAGGGAGAAACCATTTTCATTGAGCGGCCTCTCGTCTCTGCACAATTCCTGTGGAACACTTTGTATAAATATAAAGGTCAGATGTTTAATGCACATCTTCACACATATAGAGAAGCACTTAAAAGACTCTTAATTGCATTTTTCCGTCGATTAATGAGGTTTTGGACTAACTGGACAAAAATATCTGCATGTGTACTTTTACATTTTAAGAAGAGGACTTAGAATCAAACTTTATTATCTTAATGCTGCTCTGCTGTGATGTCATCATGCCCCTAACAGCCTGTGAATACTGCTTACGTGCTTTGGAGACCGCAGAGGGGAATGCAAGACGACTTAGCGGCATCCCCGGACTCAGCCTTCCTCATCCTGAGCTGTGCCGTGTACGCCCAGAACAGCATCAAGCATGCCCTCAATGCCAGGTACATTTATCTTAGTCCACTCCACTACCAAAAAAAGTATAATTTGCACTTTTCGTGAAAGTAAAACCCTCACAGCAACTGGTGAGGTCGATATAAGATACAAAACATTGATTTTAACCTGGCAGTGGTCAAGGAAGAGCTTCAGCTGCATCAGTGGTGGTTGCTAGCTAATCAGTCTTTAGAGGCCACTACTAACACACCCAGTCAATAAGCCAAGATAAGGTCATATGAAAATGTAAATACATGCCATCCTTTTCCCCCCCATTGCTAGAAAACCATACATTTGATCCTGTTTTGAAGTGGTTGCTTCTGACAAAACATATTTGAAATGTTTAAATCAGATTTTTATATTCTCTGTAAGTGTTTGGTGTCAATATGTCAAGTTTGAAGGAAGCCTTCAAGGCCTTTTCAAAAAAGGTCATGATTACCTTATAGTATAGAAAGGGTTTTAAAAAGAAATCCACCTCTAACTGTTCTGCTGCTGGTTTCACAGTGCACGCCTCTACAGTCTGAAAGACTATGTGCTAATGTGAGCTGAATGTATAACAGGAAAGTCCTTGCTATCCAAAAAACATTAGAGGAAAACTACAGTTTGTCCATGAACAGCTTGCAGCCATTGATTTTTAGCTGTGATTTTTTTTTTTCATCGTATGAAAAAGTGATTTAAAGATGATATATAGCTGTGTCTTCAGTTAAAGTTGGACCTGAAGCGCACCGTTCATCTGGATAGTCACCACAAACCAAAAATTCACCAAAGAATGACTCAAAAATAAAAAATCTAGGGTTTTTAAAATATTGTACTTGGAGAACAGATTTTGATCTCTTTTTAAGCGGTAGAGCTGAAAAAGAGTCCGAAGCACTTAATCCATATGGGGTGGTCATCTTGGAGGACTTTGAATGCGGAATGGTATTTGGTGTCAGGTGGGTTGGTCTGTTTCAGGAAGTGCTGATCTACTGGAATTTTCCCAGGCAACCTTTTCTAGGCTTTACAGAGACTGGTACCTAATAAAGTGGCGAATGAGCCTCTACAGTTACCGCAACAAGCAAACAGGCAGGCAACGCTTAGACTATATTAAAGTGAACTAAACATAATTTCATGCCATTCTGCTTTGGGGCTTTTGAAGCGCTACACCTTCACTTTTAATGCTCACTGCTTTCTCAATATAACCCAGTGCTGGATGCAGATTTATCAGATCTGCTTTTCAGAATGGATGATGATGATGTTCTAGAAATGGTTTATGTCCTTTATTAACTTCAAAACTGGCTCCAGTAAATTTCATTCTCCTGAAAGTCATAACTTTCCTGATTTCTCCAAAGGAAACGTAAACTCATAAATGGGGATTAAAGAGTTCGGTGATGAATTTGTCCCTGGAGTCACTGCGAACTTGGTAAAAGCAGCGATTTTAAAAAGACAAAGCCGTAGTGCTTTACTCAGCTCCGTAGATTTGAGAAATTATAAACCATAAAACCAGTTTCCTCATTAGTTGAACATTTCAAATGTTTTTATGTTTGGGGGTCAATCGCCCTCTCTCTCTGCTCCCTCTGTAGGTGATGTACTGCAGCAGCGAGTGTCGACAGGCAGCAGCAGATCAGTACCATCGGGCTCTGTGTCTGGGTCCCTCTGAAGACGATCCCGATCACCCCATCAACAAGCTCAAAGATGCATGGAGGTGAGGGAGCGTTTTAAAAACATTCACCTCTGAGAGCGATCAGTTTCTAATTCACCCCAATGACGTATTACTGCTTTCTTTCAGGAGTATGCATTATCCCCCTGAGACCTCCAGCATCATGCTCATGGCCAAAATGGTAGCTATGGTAAAACAGGTGAGTCTTTTCATCTAATTTATAGCTTTGAAAATATATTAGTGTTTGTACTGATTTACCCTGCTCAATATTAGAAATATAATACAAACGCTTGGCTGTAAAGAGACACGATATGCTGCACGTAGTGTGATTTTTCTTTTTTCTTTTAAATTCTGTGTTGCTAATGTTTCATTTTTAAATTAAACTTTATGAAATTCTAGCTAGCTTGAAATTAACGTTGCCGCAATACGGGTGCTGTAAACAAGAGAAGCTGCGTGTTAATTTTTAAAAGGTCACAGGTTCATTAGATTAATGTTTGCAGACTTTCCTCTTTTCACCAGATTGACAGAAAACAAATTACAGTGTGATGTATATATTATTAAAAAAAAAAAGAAGCCATGGTTATTAGTTTCTGCATACTGTGAAAACCTTTTGTTGACTTTTGTTATATGATGTTAAGATTACTTGTGCAGGTTTGAATGTGTGCTATCGTTAACAAAAAGACCCCGAAAACCAAATTATGCAAAACACAAGTCGGCGTGTAGGAGAGCTTCAGTGAGTCACACAGTATTATTTGTGTTTTCCAGGCCAAAGATAAAGCACACTTGCAGAAGCTGTTTACTCACTTCTGCAGCCGGACAGCCAACGAGGAAGAGGAGATCGCTCATAAGCTCCTAGGAGAACAGTTCAGAGTAAGTTGCCTTCTTGTTGTTTATGCCTGACGTGCGAATTCATTGAGGTACAAAATGTCAGAAGTCTGTAAATTCAAACACAGTATCATGCGCTTATGGTAATCGCAGCTCTTCACAGCTTGATAAGCAAGGCATGCCAATGTTACTCACCCCTGAAAGTAGCAGTGGTGAGTCTGTCATGTAAAATGTTACATGTAGTTATTTCAACTTATTTTGTAGGGGCAGTTGGCCTTGCTGCACGGCCTTTTTACAGAAGCACTTTACGACGACCATCTCAGCCGGGTAAGTATGTCTGTAAAGCCACACCACACATTGTTCCCTCTTGTTTTCAATGCAGCATTCATTCAGCCATTTTTTTTTTCTTTTTTCTTTTTTTAACCCAATGCTGGCAAAAATATCACAAAAAGCGGTTGTTGCTTGAGACAGCTAATTAAAGCTGCTCACTGGTGGAATTGGAGCTGACAGCTCTGATTTATTTGGCCACCTTTGCCTCCTTAATATTGTTCTACCTATTAAATCATTTTTGCGGCAATGTCATTGTACGTAACATGTTAGTTTTTTCATGCTGATGGATTATTTAATTAATTAATTTTTTTTGAACACGTGAAAACCTACTGCCTAATGTCTGTAATGACTGTAATCATTATTGTTCCACTTGGCAATCACAGGAAAATTGAGAAAAAATGCCCCTCACATGTGCCCAGAACCCAGTATGTTTTATTTGGTCCAGATATGATGCTGGACAGTACTTCAGCTTTTTAAGATATATTTATATTTTATATAAGCTATAGGACCAAAAAATACTATTTATATCCTTTTAGTCTGATATGGTACAAACATTTTCACCATAATATGATGCCAGTGACACTCACACTGTCTGGGCACTGCTTGCCTCTATACTTGGCGAGTTTTTCCCACAACACTGAGACACCACAGTGGTCCAACAGTAAATATCAATGTGAATAATAAATACATTTGTGGGAACAACAAACAGAGAAAGTATCGAATAATGAATACCTGCCTGTGTTTGTGGGCGGAAAAATGTTCAAAATGTGTCTAAAAAAACATGACAACAGTTTGACCGTGAAACGGCTCATGTTCTGTTTAAGCTTCATAATGAAATGCATAAAATGGTTTTGATACGTTTCCTCAACATTGACCTTTTCACAGCTTTCCTTCTTGGCTTCAGCTGGAGCAGATTTGTTCCTTTTAACCAGATTATTTGTCACAAATCTTCAATGACCATAACATGGATAATCCTCCTCCTTGTGATTTACAACATAGAATCAACTCTTTTATTCATTATGGCCTGAAATAATACAGCCCAACGTGTTTACAGAGGTGTAAACAGTTGCAAACAAAGCGTCACCATCTGGTAGCTTTGAGACAGAATGTAGGTTTAAGGCACTTAAAACTGGGTTTGGCTTAATTTTTTCCTCCCAGAAGCTAGCTTCATGTTTTGTACCGTCTTTGTTTGCTTGTAAGAACTATGAAGCTCTATGTTCACTGTTGGTCATGTGGAGCCAACCCTTCCTGTACAGGTAAATGCATAACATCAGTGTTGGGCTGAAAGACAAAAAAAAAAGTACTACTTAATTTACCAAGTTGATGACAACTGCACCACTTTCAAACAATATCCTGTGTATGCAGAGCTCTATCAAAAACAAGTAAATAAAAGCATGTTAGAAGGGAGATTGCTCAGTTTAAAAAAAAAAAATAAAAAAAAATTATGACCTAAATTTTGATTAAATCATATTTTATGGGTAATCAAAATCTGG
Organism: Hemichromis elongatus; assembly: GCA_015108515.1. Classification (NCBI taxonomy): domain Eukaryota; kingdom Metazoa; phylum Chordata; class Actinopteri; order Cichliformes; family Cichlidae; genus Hemichromis; species Hemichromis elongatus. The sequence goes on along the minus strand of VUQR01023522.1, from coordinate 76,843 downwards.
GTAATTTCATCAAGCGCTCTGACTTTTCTGGGAATTCTGTTCTTTGATCACAGCTTGTTAAATGTGAGGGTTTTCTTCTTTTTCCTCATTATAAATGTTTGTGTGTTAGTCACCTTGGGCTTGAAGTGAAAATCTGACTTCTCTGTTGATTTGTATAACTACAAAGGAAAATAAATGTATTAATTACCAAAAGAGTTAAAGATAATCTGACTGCTCCCTGCGTGGATTATTAAAGGTGTGACTGTATTGCAGTGGTTTGTCCCTGAGGGTTTCCGTTCTCTGTTTGCTTTGGTGGGGACCAACGGACAAGGCATTGGCACCAGGTACATATCACTTCAACCTTTAACCACCTTAACACTGGCACTCATTTTGGCTCTAACACTTCACTTTCTTTATGCTCTGTGGTATCCAAACGTAGCTCTCTGAGCCAGTGGGTTCATGCCTGCGATGCACTTGAGCTTCCTGCCCAGCAGAGGGAGCATTTGGACTCTTTTATTGACCAGCTGTACAAGGACATTGAAAAAGGTCACAATTTTATCTCAGTCTTGCAGTATTTTCTACAGTAAATTCTTTTTGTCTCAACTGAGCAGATTTGCAGCGGTCGTATTGTTTGAGTTAGTATTTGTTGTTGTCTGTATATGTGTATTTTGCGGTTTCGACCGGTGCTGTGGTTATTACATAAACCCGTGCACATCCAAGCAAAGGCCAGAAATATGCAAAATGTGTCTGTTCTGTGCAGAAACCGGAGACTTTCTAAACTGCGAGGGATCTGGACTCTTTCTGCTTCAAAGCTCATGTAAGTGCTAATGATGTCTCTGTTATGAAAACTGTTACTTCAGATTAAAGATGCTGTTAGTCTGCGCTAAAAGGCCATATGATAACCCCCCCCCAACACAAACACACACAGACACAACCATATGGCTTCTTTGACCTCTGCAGGTAACCACAGCTGCATACCCAACGCAGAGGCGTCGTTCCCCGACAACAATTTCCTCCTTCACCTCAGTGCCCTCTGTGACATCAACCAGGGAGAGGTGAGCTGACACGTCTGGGTTTTGAGTGATAAATTCTGGCCTGAAATAGACTGCACAGAACATTTGTGTGCCCCCTTGTCAGGCGGCATTAGAAGGCTGAGACTTTAAGGATTGGAGCGGGTTTGTCAAGCTGTCAGAAAGATTGAGAAGCCTTGCATCTGCGTGGCACAGTAATGTCACAGCGGCCGTGCTACTTTCACAGCAAAGATCTCCTTTGAATGCTGGCAAAGACTGGAGCAATGACATTTTGAGGAAAAATGTTTGTAGCTGTTACGGTACAGTAATATTATATTGATGTTGGGATTCCTCAGCCAGTTCAGTAGAGTGTGTGTGTGTGTGTGTGTGTCTGTATGTGTGTCTTTTCCATTTTCAGGAGATTTGCATCAGTTATTTGGACTGCTGTCAACGGGACCGAAGCCGACATAGCAGACATAAGATTCTGAGGTAAACATCTGTAATCCCTGGGATACTTCACTTGAACGGGGGTCATACTGTTATGAATTCCATCTGGATCAATAAAAAGCCTTCCAGGCAATAATAGGATGTCTCGAAGCAGATAGGCTTGTGGGTCTGATGGTTACTCCTCTGCTCACTCTTCTCATTGATTAGCATGATCCAACACTTTTTTTTTTTTTTGGCAAGTTTTTGAGATGCGTGATGGTTTTAGAGCATCCTGCGTTAATTCTCAGTCTCAGGAAGGTGTCGTTTCATTACAGGTTGGCGTTGTGGTCCGGAAGTATTAATTACAGTGTTGAACAGTCGGTTGCTTTTGTGCACAGAAGCCACTTAAAAAGCCGGGATTTTCTTAACAGCAAAGTGCAGACTGGTTCTAATTAAAAAGAGCTCTTATCAGAGGTGCAAACTATGTGACCAGTGGAACACTTTCTTCCCAGGGAGAACTACCTTTTTGTCTGCTCGTGTCCAAAGTGCGTTTCCCAGATGGATGAATTGGATGTGACATCCGAGGAGGAAGAGGAAGAAGAAGGTGTGGCAGAAGGTGAAACAGAGGGGGATGAGATGGAAGATGAGATGACAGATGTCTGATGAAAGACTCGACCATATTGTTCTCAGCCGCCTCCCATTCCTGCCACCACGCTCAGCACCCATAAAGCCCAGAAGAATTAAGGACCAGTCCAGACTATGATCTGCGTTTCACTGGCCAAATGTGTCTAAATGTGTGTCGAAAATGGCCTGTTGGCAACACATTTCACCCAGTGTTTACTTTAGAGATCAGTCGGTACGTGCATGTGGTTTTGAGGACTGATGCTTTTGTTTTCTTTTTTTTGGCTCCACTTCAGCACACTGGTGGTTTACAATAGAGCAAAGAAAATTATTTGTGTGCCATTTAAACCCACTGGGACTTAAAACTGTCAAATTGATATTTTGGGGCTCCTTTTAAAATTATTTGAACTGCAAGGTAATTTCTAAGTCTTGGGTGAACAACATTTGTCTAATTGTTTAAACAGCCGTAATGTAACATGAATATTCAATTTTACTTGGATTTCCGGTTGTCCACAGGTAGGCAGAGAAAGAAGCCAGGGAGTGGACTCTCTCAAGCTCTACACTCTGTATACTAACTATTTTACATGGATAACTTGTTGTTCCCCCTTCAAGGATAACTATACCCAATCCTCAATGTTCACTCTACTTTAAGAAAAACAGGTAAAAATCCAAACCTTTAACCTTAATAGTTTACTGCTATCACTCCAAATCGATCGAACCTCACCTTTTATCCTTGGATTGTGAACCTGAAGGAGATGGGCTATTCCAGGGTGAAAATTTCCCATCCTCAGGACGCAAGAGGCACATACCGCTGCCCTCACAATCACTAGGTCTTTACACAGTTGCTTACACGCACTGGAGAATTAGATAGCTCTTGTAAAACCCCAAATGATGGGATGGCTTTTGAAAGAATGGCTTATTTCACTCCAGCAGATTTCCAGGAAACTGGAGAATCGAACTGGAGTTCTGGCAAACTTTCATTATTATCTATTGTTGTCAGTGCCGCCGTCATGATAGAAGTTTCATTCACAGCTGATATATACAATAAGATGATAAGAGCGGCTTTAGCACAAGGTCGGGTCTATATACTATAGTGTAGTTATTTTGTCTGTAATCCATTGTGTGGGCGTAAAGATCCAAAGGAAAAACTGTCGCGTAAGAGTTCACTTAATGTAACTCGTAACAACAGTTTCCATTTTCTAAAGACTCTTATAGAAAACAAAAGTAGTAAAGCAAAGGTCAGTTGGTTCAACGGCGCTTCTGTTTTACCTAATATATGTTCCTTACATGACTATGCATACAGTGTTGTTCAGGCTTTTTGTTTACAGGCCTAATTACAGCCTTGTCATATGGAAGACATCCAGCCGGTGAATATATAGTTTAGGTTCCATCCCTTGATCTATTGGGTTGAGTTAAACCTTACTTAATGCATTATGGAGACCTTGAGTGGAAAATTGCTTTGTCAGTAACTGTTTGCCCTTTGTTGAGAACTGTATTTCAGACCGCGGTTCCATATGAGTGAAATTGCTGCTGCTGCTGCTGCTCTACGTGAATCAATATTACAACAATGACTGTAATCACAAATCGCAGTGTTTTCAGCTGCTCAACAAAGATTGGAAATATTGAATGACAATTTTCTCAGTTAGCAATCAGCGCAGTGGCACAGGAGAACATAGCTTTGTAAGTCGCATGTAAAATTTAAATATAACCGGAGTCTAGCAGTTGTCATTTTTACTGCTCTGGCATAAAGCATTGAAATTGGATGTCTGTTGAGTCATTTATTTGTTTTACACACCTCCTGTCTTTGCTGCCAAAAATTGTATTGGTAAAATATTTGTTCAGTCCTTTCGTATTCTTAGTGGAATTGTCTTTCTCAAAGAGGTTAGGTCTTCAGCAGTCGTCTTTTTTTAAATTTTTTATTTTGGACCTTCTTACACAACTAGAATCTGTCTTAATTTTAGATTAAAGGTCATTAAAGGTTAAATTTATTTATTTGCAAAGGTTTTCCTGTTTTTTCTCCTTGGCAAAATCCGTTAAAAGTCCAAAACCAATGAACTGATCCTTCTACAAAGCATCAGCTGTGTGTCTAAAGCCACATGTATGTTACTTCGCTGTGGTGTAGAGCTCTATTGTTGTCTAAAAACTATTCAAAATGGATCTGTGAGCCACAGCAGCTCCTTAGACTAACAATGGCTTTTACTGTCAGTTGGAGTTTTTAAAGGATTTGTTGACGATACGAAAAATATAGCAAATGTTGTAGCAAATTATGCTCTCAAATCATCCTTCAATTAGTAGTAAAAAAAAAAAAAAAGCAGTCAAATTATGGTAATCTACTGGTGACTGCCTGTCACTCCATCACTGTGCATATGGGCCCTGAGAATCTAATTTGCACTAGCAGATCCTAAATAACAATGAATCTATTTGAAGTGTGTTGATCTAAAGTTGACTACATTCCTGTTCTTTCCTCTATTTGTTGACATTTTTCCATTAACAGCCTCAGTTTACTCCAGTATCTGCTTTTTGCTGCGCTTATATCAAGCGCTTATTCACTAAGGATGCACGTAAGAGAAACGGAAAATAAGAGAACGCATTATGTCTGTGAAATGATGCACACCTGGGACCTAGCCCCGTATGAAGTCGGCCCTCTGCTCACATCCTTCAGTTGAAGCTCCCACTCCATCAGCTGTCACCCTGTGAAACGATTCCAGAAACGCTGCAGGAGCTTTGTAGCTGTGAAATGTCGTCTTTGCTGTGGCAGCCCGCTGCAAGGGTCAGTCCCGCGCAGCCAGGCATACAGTGTAGGCCTCCACATCACATCACAGAGCCTGGCTGTTTCAAGTAAAAAAAAAAAAAAAAGGGGGGAAGAGAA
>VUQR01023522.1:17041-57165 GCA_015108515.1 Hemichromis elongatus | reverse complement strand
ACCAAGAAGCCCCCCCCCCCCCCAGAAAAACAGCTTGCAGACTGCTGTGTGGATTTTTAAATTTGCACCCCCACCTGCACAGCCAAACAGATAATTTCATGACTACTTACTTGTATAGATGCAGGGTTCATCAAAAATTGTGAATTCAATTTTTTCCTGCTTGCAGACAGATACGTAGCTTCAACCACTCACTCTGCAGCCTATTAAATAAACACAAGGTAAATTGTTACTTCAGCTTGTTTGAGGGGGAAATGAAAGCGGTGAGGACTTCAAAGGGTTTCTGAATACATTATGGAAATTATGTAAAATGTTCTATGAAGACAATTACAAACCGTGAGTTTAAAAGAGAAATTTGTGCACTTGAACATTCTGGTATGTGTTGATGTATGTAGGTGTTTAGCGAGTGACGAATAAACAGAAAATAACAACCTATGTTTATATGTGATGTTACTGTGCGATAACTGCAAAGGTAATTGAGCTGGCGGAGCTGTTTGGCTTAGAACCACTAAGGGAAACAGCGTTGGCTCCCATTTTGACCTTTGCCCTCACCAGACGTTGCCTTCTAATTTGGCTAATTGTGTTTTTCCCAGGGGATCCATATACACAGCTGACAGTGAGTGGGTGTCAGGTCGGTGTTAAAACATAGGTCATGACACAGACATGTGGAAAAGAGTTCCATCTTTTACTGCCAGAGTAGCATTAAATTATTAAATCTGCACATTGATTGTGATCTCCACTTTATACTGATGGGGTGTTTTTGTCAATACTAAAGCCCCTAAAAGGATTAGTAATTGTATGCATATCCTGTATGTTTAGATGGCTGTTCCCTACCCAAGTATAGAAACCATTTAATTTTAACCAATGAGCTGTCAACATAAGTCGGCAGGAATTCATTCTAGTTTATTTGTATTCGCACAAACTGAAATCCATCCATCCACACATTAATCTGTCTTCCTTACAACTTATCCAATGGGGAATTAAGCATGTCCAGCAGAAACCCATGCAAGTATGAGGTGAGCATACAAACGCCAACAAACTCGGTGGTTAACCCTGTCACTATAAGGCCAAAGTGCTAACATTACACCAAAATCTCTTCACAAAGTAAAATGCCCGATGCTTTCATGTTACATTAGTCAGGTACTGTATATGTGGCTTATCTGATGCCGTCATTGTAAATAAACAATAATAATAATAAGGTCAGTTCCTTACAGCCTAGTCAGTTTAAAAAAAATTCTGGGTTGGTGTGAGGAGCATACAACTGTTTCTCATGTATTCAATGATCAGATGAACACATCCATTTTTAAACTATATTCTTGATTTGTTATGTTCTAGTAGTTGCTACGGAATCCCTTTTCATCGTATTTTAATGATACCTGTATTTTCGGACACACAGGGATACCATTTTCGTGCAGATTTTCCAACATGAAGAAGAACAGAAACCCATTAAAGCCCACATTATGAGGTAGGAGGGCTGACAGATGGCACAATAAAACAAGCATTGTGGGGAGTTTTTGTTTTTTCTTTTGCACACTTGTTTTGTTTTTTTTTTACTTTTCTGTTAAGACTTGGTTAGGTTTAGGCATTAAAAATTCTATGTTTAGGTTTAGGCACTTAAAGTCTAAGGAAAAATCTTACATGTGGTTACCTGTGTGTGTGTGTGTGTGTGTTGGCAGGGCTAAATACGCATTCAAAAGCAACTGTTCCAAAGTAATGATCTGTTTTCAATCTGAACAAATTCCAAGTGTCTACTAACACACACACAAGCTCTAACACATACACAAGCTTGATCATTCTCGTCTCAGACCGACATCTAAGTTCCTTCTTTATTTAAGCTAAAGATCTATTGTCTGTAATTGTATTGGATCACATACAATGTTTGATAGTTGTATTTCTCATTTGTCAAGAGCTTTATCTTCTGTTCTGCTCTTAGACTTTTAAAAATAGCATTTAAAGAGGTGGGAACTTGTGATTTGAATGATTAGCATGAAGAAGTAGGTGAGACTTTAGTTTATAGTTTAAGACGCACACATCTTTTAACTGTGATAGACAATAAGTGCAGACTGAGCAATTTTTGAAATTATAGCTATTATCCCAGAGGATAATATTTATAGTGAAGATAATATAAAAATATAATGATGAAGGTATCATCATTATATTAACCAACTCCAACAAGGTGGAGACCTAAAAGTTTCTTGTGGGACTATTTTACTGAAAAGAAAAATTCTGCATGAGAACTTATTTTTACTTCATTAACTCTTTAACTAAATTTGGGAAACTATTATATACTCTATAGAGAGACTGGGTGGAGCATTTAACACTTAACTCCTACACAGTTAAACAACCTGTTGGTAGTCTGCCTAAAACCACCTGCCTGACTAAAACACACACACACACACTTGTATACCAAGTTATATGGCAACCTGTTTTCAAGATAGATACAAATACAGACTGGGATCAAATCAGGGAATTCAGAATAACACACTCAGACTTTGTTGTCCTTGCCTGCCTGGATGCTTTGTTTCTATCGGTCCCGCGGGTGTTTGTCACAGCGTGAGTGGGTTATAGTTCAAATTAAATGAACTTTGACCGCTGTGTATGTGCGCTTTGGAAGCCACCGGAAATAATGGGTTTCATAGTGCAGTGGTACCATTGTTGCATGATGTCTAAAAAAACCCTTTAAGGCAGCAAAAACAGCAGCTAAAAAACAATGGAACAAATGTCATCCAGATGTGGTAGCATAAAGGAAGTCAGTTAAAATAAAGGGAACTTGTACTTCTTAACTGTAGAATATCATCCTGCATGACTTTACCAGGTCAGAGCGTGGACTTAAAGAAGAACGATGAACACGTGGACTAATAATGATATGTCAAATGAATCTGTTGTGAAATAAAATATCATGACTAACCTCTTTTTTCAGTAGCAGCATCTCTTCCTACAAACATCTTATAGAGATATCTGTGATAAAGACCAAAGAGAGACATCTATATACAAGCAGAAAACTTGGACTCACCCACTTATTTTGGTGTGAATACTCACACATTTACAAAAAACCTGAGAGATGAGTTATGGAACTTAAAACACAGAGCTGTTGATCCAGGTGCCATCTGATTATTTTCGGCCACCGGGAGTGTCAGGAAATCAGTGATAGATGTTCTTGGATAACCTTATCACCCCAGAGATAGATAGCCTGTACCGGAAAAGCAAGAACCCATGAATCTGTCACTGCCAGTGTAACCTGATCTTTCTACTAATCTTTGATTACATGAGTGATAATGGCTAAACTCTGAGGTGAAAAAGAGTAGAGTGTTTAAAGTATGAGAAAACACTAAGTAAGCATACTGTATATTCTAAATAATGTTGTTGGGGAAAAACACCTTTGTTTTTACAATGCTCAGTCTTCACTGAGGCATCAGAGAACTATTATCTTTGTATCACTTACTGATTAATTAATTCAACAGTGCCCTCTCTCCTCTGTCTCTGTGCAAGTGTGTCTATGTGTGTGTTTGTGTCTGCACCTGTGTGGTCTAAGACACAACTAGGCATCTAGAGAGGAGTAACCTTCCATGCACCACGCACGAGACACACCATCTGTTCTAGCGAGAGGTAACAAAGTCACCGTCTGTGCAAATGTTCGCCATGGAGTCTGGCACCAATTGAGCATCGCTCTATTTGGCATGGTATTGGTGACACTGTTGCCAGATTGTTATGACTACGTACTCCGAAATTTCCTTGCATGTTTAACAGTACAAAAAAAAATTGTATGGTGCAAAGTTTAAGCTTTAGGCTTTATTAAATCAATTCTTTAATCGAGAAACACAATTCTGTTATTTAAAAGAGGACATTGTAAGCTGTTTCAAATCTATCAGTTCATTAAGATGAAAAATAGGAGAAGAGTGAGAAAAATCAAATGTCCCAAGCGTTCACACAGAACACCTACTGTTCTGTTTGCCATCAAGTATAGACATGATGTCACTATCCTGGGAGCAGTATGTATGGGATCCTTTTATGTCAACACTGTGAATGTTTGAAGGTGTGGAGAGAAGTGTCGAAATACATGCCACCACCATTATTAAACACTAAACATGAGCTTTTGCTTCCAGTTCTAACCCACCCTTTACCCTAAAACAAGTGTTGTGTTGTTATTTATTGTGTTTGTATGTTGTGGTTAACAGTTTATGTACGCTCATCATGAACATAAATACCATGGTAAGTGTTTTTTTTCCAGGAATGACTGCACAGTATGCATCTTTAATGACTTTCAGAAAGAAGACTTGGGTGCTGAAGTTTGAACTTATGTGACAGGTGAGACCTGAGTCTGGGAACCGCCCTTGGTAGGCGGGGCTGAGTTTTTCCCCTTTATAAGCACAGATGCAGGTAAATAGTTGTTCTCTTGTGTGAACCTTGAGCTATGAGAATATAGCATTTGGGTAGAGAACTTGACTGCATGACATCAAGTAAATTTAAGTAAATGTAAGTGTTTGGAAAAATGTACTTATAAAAGTACTTTTATTACACTGTGTTCGTTCACTCGTGAGCTGCTGTAGCATGAGGCAAATGGCTGAATTGCCACCTTAGCATGCGGTCAAGTTCTATAGTCTTGCTAATAACCTACTAATTGTATTCAGATGTGTTGCAGTAGGGACACATGGAAAATTTTCAGGACAGCAGCCCTTGAGGACTGGAGTTTGAGACCCCTGGATTTAGCTGTGCTATTTTGGCCTTTTTACCTTCTCTATGACAGCTTGAAGTGGATTTGAGAGGTAGGTCACAGAAAACATTCTGCTTGAGTTGTGGTAGAGGTTTAAAGTTATTTGTACCCTTGTAGGGAAAAACATTGTTTTATGTCTGTGGAGAAACTTGTAGTGACTCCGGCATCTCTTGCTGATACTTATTAGGGTGCGACCCTTCCTGAAGACGGGTAACTGGAAAAGCAGACATGAAGCAAAGTGGGAGGGATATTCCTTCTTAGGTAAATTGTTCAGTGTAAAGTGATATCTTGTTTTAATTTACAGCTTGCTTTGCTGGGGTGGATTTCTGGCTGTTGGGCTGAGGTCCCTATACGCCAGTGGCTATTGTAATTTGTCTTAAAACTGGTTAAACTTGACGGCGAAGAGCTGAGGACTATTTTGATGGGTGTGTCTGTTTAGTTTGTTTATGAATTTGTTTATTGGTATTTCATTCTATCAGCAGGCACCAATTAATGCATTGATTGTGTTTTAGAGCGGTTTAATCCTTTATCGTTGCAGGCAGTGAAGATGCTCCGTGGAAACTGTAATGAGTGTAAGAAAACCTCTGACCACAACTGTAAATGACCCAAATATAATACAAATGAAGGTAAAGTAATTCTTAATTTCTTCCTGAGCACGTTTTACATTTTCCTGCCTGGGAAAGTCAGATGATTGGCAGCAGAAGGAGTATTACACAAATCTTCAACTTTGTAAACAAAGTAACAAATTAAATTGGAGGCAATATGTTTACTGTGGTGGATTATCCACCCTGGTACATGTTCAAGTGAGTGCCATTAGTTTACAACAGAGCAGAGAACAAATAGCAGTTAAAGCTTCTTAGGGACAAAAAGGTCTGATATCTCACATTATGGTAATAAGTATACAAGAGGAGCAATTAGTACAATTTCGACATAACTAAAAACAAAGTGGCAGTAATTAAATGCAAAGTCACAATTAAAAAAAAGAAAAAAGAAAAAAAGATGTGGTGCATTCACACAGGTGTTGCCAGTAAAAAATCTCCTGAAGTAAAGGCTGATTTTGTGGTGGCTACTTGTAGCACACATGTGTGAACTACTGTAAATGGTGTGCTAAACTAAAGAGGTTTGTGTGTAAGTACAAGAAGGTAGCTGTGTAATCACTCATCTGCCTGCTTCCTGAGTGTTTGGCTGTTGCTCTTCTCATTGTTTCAAAAACACTTTCACATGTTGTCCGTCTCAATACTGACATCTTCGCTCTATTCCAATCATCTTCTCGCCAGCCATCAGTCATTCTCCCTTTCAGACTCTATTTTTTGAGCGATCCACCCCCCCACCCCTCCATCTCTATCTCATTCATGTCACACACATCTCCATCTAGACTCTGGTGATCTCTCCGTATTGAAATATAGCGTGTTTGGGGAACTAACAATAGGAGCAATTAGTACAACAACAAACTAAACAATATCCAACCAGCTGTATATGTTATAGAGACAGAGTGCACAGAAGTCCTACTCTAACATGAGAACAACATTCATGCATCACAATTGACTTTTATTGTATGAATGAGCATAATTGTCTACTTGAAAAACTGATCCATCCTGATCCCCGGCAACCTCCTCCAACTCATCCAGGGCAGGCACCCGGACACATGCCTGCAGCACCTCATTTACGAAGTGCCCAGGAGACATCCTGATCAGATGCCTGAACCAGTTTAACTTGCACCCCTTAGTCCCCCTGCAATGATCAATCCCTCCACCTCACTCCAACACAGAAGTCAGACACCTCCAGAGGAAGCCTATAGCTGCTTGCTGCATCCACAATTTCATTCCTACCCAAAACTCATGTCAGGAATCTTCCTCACCTGTGGTCTGCATCACTATACCACTAGACTAGTCTCCTGCTCTTCTAGCTAAATTTCAGTTTTAGGCTACTAGATAACACTGTGAGAGACTAGCGATCTGTCCAGGGTGTACCTCATGCCCCATTGGACCTGGTATAGGGCTCCAGTCACCACCATGACCCTGAATTGTTTAAGACGATAACAATGGATACATGGATACCACATTTCTCTAAGTTAAACTAAAGAATTTGAATGTAGCTTTTTAAATTCTGAGTATTGAAATAATTATTTCACACTGTAAAGTCTTTCTTTTGTAATCAGCTGTAGGTCTTTCCTTTAACTTTTGAATTCTAGTTTTCACATTATGATGGAGGTATGATATTTAGAGTATGGTGTGGTGCATTCTTCCTTCAATGCTGCCTCACTGTTGTACTGTCATCAGCAATAAAACCAAACTACAAACAATGGCACAGGAAAAAAACAATTTAATAAAAAAAAAAAGTATGTATCAAATAGGGTGCTCTAGAATAAAGTAAAAGACAATGAGGATATAATGCTTTGATTTTTCAAGCAGAAATCAGCCTGCAGTGACTATGGCTGCTAAATGGTTTCAACAAATATTTACAAAGCCTCTTTTCATCACCCAGTTTGCTGATTTTTGACACCAATGATTATGGGTACAATAACTAATCCCTCATTAATGTTGTGTCCTCACTGCTCTGTGTCACAAGGATAGGAAATCAATGAACCTTTGCCTGAAGCAAAAACTGAGAGCTGTCCATCTCCCACGTTTAAATAGCACCTCCTCTCCAAACTGAAAGATCGTTAGAGAAGTAAGAAATTCTGGGTCTGCTGACGATAACTTAGTCTGCAAAGGGCAACATAATCATGTTTTCCAGGCAGGTCCATCTACAAGAGAAGTCCTAGCGGAGGGGATTAGGATCACATTTGGTCAACATTTCCTAATTTGTGCATAAAATAGACCTTTCTGAATCCATGATAGACTTGGAAGGAGCCAGAGATTAATGGTTTATAAGAAAACAAACATTTTCTCTCTAATTCTCCCAAAACCATTTACTGGCCTTTTTCATTCTTTCAAATTTAATGTTGATTTGAATTACAAATGCCGATGCACATTGCAAATATGTATGAAGAAATCCCCGTGGCGCTGAGCTGCTCTTTAAAGATTCAGAAAGCAGTTTCAGAGCCCATCTTCCCATGTTTAAGGACTCCCAGTGGAAATGTTAATGTATTGTTCCAGCTATTCTCACTGCAAACTTGTTAGGGAACTAAAATTACAATCGTTGAGGCATAAAGACATTTTACAGTTACAGTTTTTCCAATGTGAGACTTCAGCAAAAAATAAAAACTTGAAACAACTAAGGCTCTGAAAATGCTTAATGTTGTTGGCTCGTGTAAGTCCATTGAAGCACTACAGCAGAGCAGCCATGAACGGCACTAAAGATAATGCTAACAGGCGGAAATGGCCCTTCCGAGGTCTTCATTCTGTCTTTCATACGCAGCTGGATCATCCTTTTGGACCCCTGGTTGCTTTATAGACATAAACACGTGCACACATATACAGTAAAGCATACACACTGAGTCTGGCTGATCCAATACTGTGACTCTTTTGTTATCTGCTCCTCACCAGCTTTGTTTGCACGGATCATCTGGAAACTCTATTTGTTGCTGCCGTTTTGGAGATGCACTAAAGTGGTCAGTCAACAAACTCTAAATGCACATCCTGGTCTACTGATGTTCTCTTCGAACAAAAAGGGCCTCTGAACCATAAAATGAACAGATGGTGCGAAAGTTGAATTCTTAACACTAAAGAATCAATAACTGTCTGTTTCAAAACAGTGAACAGCTCTGAAAATTGAGCATTGTAGCTCTGGCTGTCAGTACTGACTAGGAACTGCATCCACCTCTCTGTAGGGGGCAAGCAGTAAAGGTTTTCTGTGAAACAAAAGAGAAAACTTTATAGTTTGATAAGACTGCAGTGTATTAATATTGTGTGGAACATGTCACTTTCACACAAGTGTCCAGGTGTTGTCCTGTGCTTTAAAAAAAAAAACTGTTTTAAAGTAAGATGGTGCCTCGTATTTATCTCGTGTCTATATTAGCAGTCACATCAATATCCTCTCATAAGGTTAGGTTAGCATATTACTATATGAATTTGAACTGTTAGAGCTCAAAGTTTGTACAAAGGAACCTAATCAAATAGATTTCTGGTTGAGAATTTCCTAAATGTGCCTTTTTTGAGAGTCTGTATTGTTATTAACCTTTTGTTCAGCTTCTTTCACCCAGCCCAAGAAAATGCATGCACTGAACATTTGTGGAGCTTTCCTCTATTTCAGTTCAAAGTACCAATTTACTTTTCTTTTTTAAGTTTCTTTTTATTAACTCTGGCTACAGAATCCCATACTTTATATTATATAAGCAATTTGAATGACAAGGGTTAGACCTTGAGGTGATGAAAGAGGACAGGGGAATGAATAGTAGGAATTATGAAAAAGGGAGCTCTTTATCTTTTAATGTTTCATGGAATTCAAGTAGCGATTGAAGTTGAAAGTATATAGTCAGCTGCTTGAAATTATCTGCATTTTCTTCCGTTAGGAAATCAGAAACTATAAGGAGTAACACGAGATGCTAAAACATATCACAGAGTAATTGAAGACAAAGTTAACTACTTTCCACACGCTGTAGGTCCTCTGAGTCATAACATTATAGTGTTTCTGTGAATTAACATTATCTCATTTTCACCGCTGTGCCCTGACCACGTAAGCATGCGGTTTAAAATGTCCCTTCCTACACAAACAGTCCCCCCCTCCTCCCCACCCCCGTCTTTGGCAGTGGTTCTCCCCAGCACTCTGCATCTCTCCAGCAGCGGACTCAAGGACCTGTGTGACCACCTCGACGTGCAACAGAAGGCTCTCACACAATACCGGACCATACAACACACAGGACAACTTCCCCTCACAATATTACGCATGGCTCTGGCTTTGCGCAAAAGCGCGACTCTAACAGCGACTTGGAAGTAACTGATGGGATTGTAAGACATAAAAGACAGGGACAACTAGAAACGATTTGAGGATTTTTCAAAAGCTTATTCTCTTTGCGCAAATAATGATCTCCAAATGCATAAAGGGGGACTTCGTTCTTACCGTGTAATTATCCTGCTGTAGGTGTAGCTCCGACGTTTAACCAGAAATTCAAATTTCAAACGGAGATGGATCTGTGGGGAGTTTATCTCTTTCATCTTATAAGTTTGGGTAAGTAAAAACTTGGCTTTTTTTTTATTTGAGTTAACCAGTGTCACCTGTTCTCGCCCGGGAAACAAAGTAAAACAATCTCCATTCGGGGTTTCATTGGAAAAAGCTGATGAAATTGTTAAGTTAGAAGGAGTTCTTCGGTCTTCCCCTCCTTGCGCCTTTAGCAAGACTGTATGATTACAACTGTGTTTCAAGTCTTCCCGTAAAATGGCATTTAATTAATCATCAATAACAAAAACGAGGCTAATAAATTGGCGGTAATCTACAGTCTTGCGCTTTGCAAAAAATGATATGCTTACGTGCACGTGCTTATGTGTGAGCGTATGTGTGCGTGCATGGATGCTTTTAGTATAGGTGCATTTTCCCACTACAGGAATCGATGTGTATGGTATCTTTGGCTTAACTTCTGCATTTTTACGAACTACAGTACAATACATAATCGCGTGATATGTTGTAATTTTTATTTTATTTTAAAAAATCATGAAAACCTGTTAAATGGCTTTCTCGGTCAAAAATATCCTTCAATATACATTTTCAAACTTTAAAAAGCACATGGCAGAATTTATTTTTTCTTTTCAAGTAAAGCCTCTAAAAGTGACCATCAGCAGCAGTACATCAGGCATTGCTGTGAGTGTCACTGAGGTACCTGCTCTCTGTGTAATTGAATGGAGCTGAAATATTGATTTTTTTTTTTTTTTGGTAAGTCCACTGTCTTCAAAGAGAAGAGCAGCTTGTGGTTGGGTCTCAGTGTCTCTTTGTCATTATACACAAATGGGTCAATCTCAGTCCTGCTGCCACAGTGTTAACTAATATGATTATACCCACTGATGGCTGCAACACAATACAGCGTCGTGCCCATCTAAATTGGCACCAGGTTTCCTGCTTAACAAAGACAGTAAAAGGCATTCATTATTAATATCCACATTGGAGGTCTTCATTAGAGAAATGAAAGAAGATGCCAGTAAGAAATGCTGAATGGAAAACAGTTTGCTTTTTGAGTCAGCTTTTCTCCCCATATTGACCTTTGATGAAAGCACTTTATTTTGGCATGATCTGGCTGGTAATGGATAACTGGAAAAAGACAGAGATTTAGCCATATGCCTTGTAGCAATTCTCCATTTTTATTTCATTTCACAAAACTTGCATATTCATGTTAAAATTTGAATATTTGTCATAAAAAAGCATGTCTTTATTCAAAAGAAAGTCTAAGTCTGCTTAGCCATCTGTTTAAATTAATTAGCCAAGATCCAACTGTAAAAGGTCAGAAAATACAGCCTGGTTGGATGACTCAACTCATTTAGTCAGCCTTGTGGGCAGAAAAATAAAACTGCACATTACACAGCTCTCCTAACTACTTCAGATACCTGCAAGTCAACACAGAGTGATCTCGAAATGACCACAATTTTGCAAGAAAGTGCTCTTAAATCGAACACCAGGAGTCGTAGTTCTCAGCTGGGAATTGGGCCATTAGAGGTTGGCATTGTCAGATTATTCCTCCGGTTTTGTTGCCTCACTTTGCTGTGAAATCAAGTTAGATCGGTGAAAGATTTTTGTTCTAGCAAAGGATTGCACAGAAATACGCCATATTAGGATGTAGTAGGGCACTTTGAAGCATATGTACTGGAGTGCGCCCAGTGTGTGTGTCTGTGTGTCATTTCATTTTTATTGTTCCCTTGATAAGAACCAGACAAGTTTCCTTAGGGGCTGAAATAATGAGTCAATTAATTGGATAGAGTTAGTTGACAGCTTTAAACTGTTAAGTCTGTTTTCCCTGGAAACATGCGTGCTTTCAGGTTATTACAATGTAAGCATTTTTCTGCTGTTTTTTTTTTCTTTTCCTTTCAAACACTTGGCAAGACAAACCTGACAAGCTGTTTGATTCGCAGTACAAATAAGTGACATTTTTTTTTTTTTAACGATAATAATAAATTGCAGCGTTATAATGCTTGTTGGCTCAGTTAAGAGGTCTGGAAGTGACTTACAAATAGTTCCATTGGTGCTTTTTCATTAATTAGCTGCACCTGGCGTAATCTGGTTGATTGGTCTGTGATGAGAGGCAAACATTAACGATGTTCGGTGCAGACCTGCAAGTACTGAGGAAGACATTAATCTAGCAGAGGGTCAGTTTATGCATTCAGAGGACTTACGGAGTTCAGAGTGAATCACCCTTGCCTGCGCTGTTATGGAACGTTAAAATGAATCTGAGGCAAGTAGTTGATGTCCGAGCTTTGATCTTATCTTGCATGATAAATGTGCACTGGTGTTCACCGTGACGGATCCACACTGAAGCTCAAAATTATATAGAATTAAGCACAATTGTGCAGTGCTAGTCTTTTTTAAAGGTTAGATAAGCTTTTCTTTTAGCTTTAGCTAGAAACTGAAAATTGTATGTCTCAGTTTCATCACAGTGATTTCATATCAAGGTGCAACTCCCAGTTGTAGGACAAGGTGAGTGCATTTAATATTAGTAGGTCTAACTGAGTGAAAGCATCAGAAGTGATCTCTAGTGGCCCTCAGACTAGAAATGGTTGCAGGGAAAACTCAATATCAGGTGACAAGAATGCAAATTTATTTCTCTTCTAACATTTTTCCTGATTAAAGCCTGTTAGTTCATCTTAAGAAGACGGTGCACAGAATCTATCATTTAAAAGCACCTTCTTCAATCACAGCTGCTTCAGCACCCAGTTTAAGCCTACCATCATGCTATATTCTGTGATTTAATGGTTTTGACATTGTGGGATATGACCTGTGTCTTTAATGGAGATAGATAAGTACTGCCGCGCATGCTATTACCTAGCATACTGGCCGGCCTCTTGTAGGGGGGATTTGTCATGAATCTCATTTGAAGCAGGTAGTACCCATGGCGAAGAAACAACCCATCACAAGCTTTTTTCTGTCCTACGTGATGAAAGCTCATGCTTCTTCTTAATGCCATTTTAACAAAGAAATCTGATGTAGGACACAAGATGCATGTGAACCCTAAGACCATTGATGCACAAGGGCTAAAACCCTGCTGCCATTCCCGTTCTGGCTAAAGCACAGATTATATAACACCTTATGCAATTTAAAGTGATGTTGTCTCACTGCAGCTAGAAATTCAACATGTCGTTGTGTTCAATATTAATGTAATTTTATGTTATCTCTAGCAATTATTTTATCACTCTATAAAGAATTAGCTCATTAACAGCTTAGCTTCCACAGACATTTATATGGACTTCTTTGATTGAGACAAGAATAATTTATGTTAGAGAGCCTGAAATTTTTATAGCACTTCTCTTAGTGGCCTCTTGGTATCCAAATAAGATCCAAGAGAAGAAAAATTTCACTTTCTGTATTTCTTGGAACACACAGTCTGTTTCACTGTGTAATTTAGTACTGATTGTAGGGAAAATGTTGCCTGTTTCCAGAACTCATCACCACCCACACCTCTGATTTGTTCAGTGATTCAAATGAAGTGAAATAAAACGGCCAGGCAAGGGAAAATCGACTATTCAGATGGTGTTAAGCTAAACACACACACACATTATAAAGCCAAGTATCCATTCTAAACTCTATTTAAAGGTAATCAACAAAAATGAGAATACAATTTCAGGCTTTTCCACATTTCGAGCCCTTGTCAGCGTAATGTACTACAGTTCAGCAAGCTGACTATACATCTTGGTAGTTGGCCCATTGAACCTTTATACTGCTTTAGTTTTAGTTGTGGGTATTGTACTTAATATGTTATATTTTTTTGTACATTGTATCATTGCCATTGAAAGGATATTCAGTTTTTCCCTGTGGGTTTTGAGCATCTAGCCATACATATTCTTCCACTTTTCTTTCATGTCACTGTCACCGTGGTGCTGGATCCCAGCTGTCATAGGGTAAAAGCCAGGTCACAGGTACCACTTTGTCACACAAAGAGAGCCATTCAGACACTCACTTTACTATTCCCAATTAACCTAATGTGCATGTCTTTGAGCTAAGACCCACGCAAACTCCTCCCTCCCAGCCAGCAGATTCAAATCCAGGACACTCTTGCAGTGAGGCAACAGTGCTGACTGTACTGCCTGTAGTTTAATAGGCCATTCAAGAAACGTAATTTTAAAGCTAACTGCTGACATGAAGTCCACTATCTGTCCTCTTTTATTCCATTTCCTTCACCGCCTGACTGTTTAACCAAAAACACTTGACATTTATTATAAATTTACTGTTATTGTTTATCTTTAAATGTTAATATTAAGCACTTGTCAAATGCAGTAGGTCAGGAAATAAAGGAAAATAAAATTATGGAATTCGGCTCCAGTAAAAGTTGCGTTACTAACTTAATGCATTTGTCCTAAATACACCTTTGCTGAGCTCTTGAGTACCAGACGTGAAGAGTTAGTGTGGCATCTAGTGAGCATCATAGTCTACAGAATATAAAATTATAACGGATATGAGTTTTCCATCTATCAATACAATACATTTGAGCAGCGGTCACTTGCAGGCCGAACAGGGAAGCTAAAAGCTTCAGAGACAGAATGGCTGTTACACTTTTCCTGTGGGCTGCCTCTCTTCTCCTGCTATTCTAGGAGCCCTTTAAATGCCTTTGTATTTAATTATTGAGGTTTTAGAATCTGCTGTTAAGCTGGCACATTGCCATTCATCTGATGTCAGTCAGTCTGATGGCTCCGACCTTTTAATGGGGACATTATTTAATTTCTCACATAATCATCTTCCCATAATATTAAACTACGATAACTTTAAACAGTACATAAAGTTTGAGAGTAAAAGAGCCGCTCGCCGTTAGAATGTCTAAAAGTCTGAGACAAGCTGGGGGAGGGTTATTGCGAAAGACATGCCATTGATTAGGAGTGATGTATGTGGGTGAAAAATAAATGAGTCTGAGTTTAAAGCCCTAATCCATTATTATAGTCGAGTGCCCCGAGTTATATCACTGGTACCTCATTACTGAATGTGTTTACACTTTAAGATTTATGTGATTGAAGACATTCTATTAGAAGAAAATGACCAACAACAGGTAATTTGGATACACAGCATACAATGCCTGTAACATTAGCGCTCTCATTTTTCTGTTTTTACAAATCAGTCATGTCTCATTTGGTTAAGTTTTTCCCCTAGTGTATTGAGATTTTATTAGGTGTATCAAGCTGCTGCAAGCAAAATTTTTATATTAACACCAGGTCAGAAATAAATCACTTTTGTATATGAAATGTTTTTACTTTGCTTGTGATGAACACACAGATAACTCAGACAGCTCTAGTTTCTTCCTGCAGTTCTACAGAGCATTTCAGCAAAGCATCATTAAACAGTGTAAGCGAGTATAACACTGCATGTTATAACTACACATAAACAACACTCTAACCCAGTCTCAACTCTTCACATGTTACTTAAAGTTATAAAAAGCTCAATGTAAAAACATGACACACCAATTATGCCTGATGTAGCATTATATTACATGTCATACAGTTACATCACACTTGGTTTTCCAGCCAGCAGCTAAACGACAGACAAACAATGCTGAGCTACCTGCTGGTGATCACAAAGCAGTGCTAGAATTAGATATTTATCCTTATGAGATGCTGGAGACCAGTGCACAGCAAAAAGGAGAATGAGCACTGGAATTAATTATGTTGTGATTTGCAATTACATAAATAAATCTGAATTTATAGGTGTAGTAAATTTAGTGAATGAGTAAATATCCTGAAATGTACATCCAAATAGGGGGAAAAATGTTTAAAGCTTTTAACGATGCTGCAAAAATCTTTAAGATTTCTTCTCCACAATGTGATGAAAGCCTTTTATACACCTCTGGGTAAATTTGGTGGTACTGCATTTGTTTTCTTTGGGTTTTTTATTTTTAGCATGCTATAAAATACATCTTGGACAAAAATGTATTTCTCTAAAAGAAAATAAAAGAATATCGAACCAGGTGAACTGGTGATTCTAAATCAGCCATAGAGGTGAATGTGAGCATCAATGACTGTCTCTCTCGTTTTGTTAGCCCTGCGATAGACTGACAACCATTCATGGGTGTGTGTATCCTTCACCTTACCCAGTGCTAGAATCGGCTCAAACCTTGTCCCCTTGACCTTCGATTGAACAGGGCTATAAAATTGCCATAATTAAAGTATACCTAAATAAAAGTCGTAACTAAAAGACAGCTTCTCAAATTCATGATTTTCCTTCTTTACAGTTATGATATGAAATGGATGGGTACATTTTATAAAAGATAAAAATTGCTGAAACAGACCCCAGACAGTGGTGGAGTCAGCTGACGAGTGAAAAGTTCAGTGTTCACACAGCCAGTTCCTTATCACTCTCTTTTCTTATGTAAGATTTAACACTTATATGGAGGCTTTTATTGCACTTACAGTTGATTAAATTCATCTTCACTTTAACTGTCACTTATGTTCTCCATTTTATGTGTATGAAGAGAGAGGGAGAAATCCATAATTGTGTGTTTTTCTTTATCTTACTTTCTAATATGAATACCAATTCTGTAAATTGTAAGTATATATGCAAAATGTAGTGTTATGAATGATTCTGAATGTGAGGTAAAAGTAAGAAAGTAAGGATGAGAAGCGTTACTATTATAATGATATTAAAACTGTAGACATTTGCCCCAAAAATTTAATTCTGTTCATTTGGGTGTCGCGTTTTCAGTAGACATTTGCTTATTAACGTAATAAGGTAGCATTAACTTGCTACCTTATTAGCTACCAGTCAAAACTAACCAGTGCTTCTTTTTGACTTTGCTGTCTTACAGACTCCAATAAAAATAAATAAATAAATCTAAAAGCAAAATAGACGTTAATATTTTTATAGCCTAGACTTACTTATATTATAGGTAAGTACCAGTCAAGTAACAAAGCGCAAAAACAAATTTTTTTCTTTTTTTTTCTGTCAGCATTGGCACCACAGCTTTCTGTGATTACAAACACTGATTAGTTGAGGTAACTGTTGCCCCCGGTTTTGATACAAATGATGATCACATAACAACATCAAGTTGGGAAAATCAGGATGTGCACCTCCATCTGTATCAGAACTGAAAATTCAGATAGATGCATGCCTATTTCTAACACTATATATATATATTTTTTTTGTTTTCATTTTCAACTGTTAATCTGCCATCTGATTAAGTCTGACCTCTGTGTGGAAACCTCATGGAACCGTTTCACACATTAGGCAAGCCTTACAAATATTCTTTATATTTGTCAAAATCTTGTTGCAAAACGGTTATTAAAGTACAAATAAAATGTACGAAAACAGAGAGCTAATGTCCATGGTGCCAGAATAAGATTGGCTTTCCCTCCATATGTAATTACAAACTGAGATGCAGTGGCTGCTTCAAAACAATTACTTTTTTATATCAGTCCAGGATCATGCAACAGCAACCACTAACAAAGGTCTGGGCAGGAAAACACACTGTGGTTTAAGTTGGAAGAACATTCTAGCTCATGGATAAATGCTTTTGAAAATCAATCTTACATTTTGTTTTGTTTGACCAAGATGTACTTTTAAGCAAGCAAATTTCTTTTAGTATGTAAATTTGTGAAGAACTATTGAGGATTTAGTAAAATAACACACAAACAGCTATAGAAGACCATCCATCCATCGACGCATCCATCTTTGGCTGTTTATCCGAGTCTGTGGATAGACCTTGCTCTTTCTTTTTTTTCTTTTTTTTTTAATAATAAACTTTATTGAAGTATACAAATTACAATTATAAAACATTTACATGCATTTACACAACCAAAATTGTACATACAACATATAATTACATTACTTTTTATATGAAATGTTGTAGTTAAAAGAGAGGGTAATAAAAGGAAATCTAATATAACATCCGTACTTACTGATTTTACAACTTTAAAACATTCCAAGGGTATAAATTACCGAGTTTCAAGTCTACTGTTCTTCTCCGATGTAGTGCTGTAATAATATGTTTACTTACTGCCTCACTACTAATCATTTTTTGCTCTATTACTACTTTAACTCTTGTTTTCCATATGTGCGTGTTAATAATACACATTCCAAAACCAGGATTTATGTCAGTGGAGGCAATTTGTTCCTGGTAGGATCTCTTAAGAAGAACTTTTGCTGGGTAAAGAACCAGCGTGATTCACAAGAGCCCAGCATCATCCTAGGGGGAGGGCCTCTTAGGTTAGCATCTGCTGGTCAGATCTTAGCCATGGGGTGCGATCATGCACATCCCAAATGAGCCATATGAGCCAACCCTCCTGCAGAACCAACACCTGCAACGACCGTAGGGGTCCAGTGCAATGTGGATCAGGTGGCAGCCAAAGGTGGATACCTTGGTCGTCTGGTTGCTGTAACAATATGGAAATATATTTGTAGAAAAAGTGGTGTGTGTGTGTCTTAAAACATAATCGCAATTCCATTTCAGGGGTTTAAGGATTTATTGCCACTTGTTCATTTAAATTCCTCATGTGTAACTTAAAATAACCCACAAACTCAGAGCCAAGCCTACAAACTAGCCATCATACATCTGCTTGGCAAGCACTGTAGCAGAGGCAGCTCTGCTCTTTAAGATGAACTCTATAGAAATCTATCTGACTTTGGATAGTTTGGAGGGTGGAGCCCAAAGAAAGGACCCTAACGTGATCGGTCACTTTCAAAGAAGTGACACCACAAACTCCACGTCTGGCAACAATTGACGGTGTGAGTTACACCGTGGTTTGTTAACAATTTACAATTGAACTTCAACAAATGAACTATCAAAAGTTAGTTTTTGCTGTGTAGAAGCAGAAATACTGACAACTCTCAATGGATTACTTTACTGCTGAAGAAACTGGAGGGTTTTTATGAAACCGCTGCACTACGAAGATAATGATACACTATATTAAACTGTAGTTTGAAGGCTTTCCCCCCCCCTTTCATTTACTTTGTACTCCTTTTAAAGCTTTAATTGCTGACTATCACATTTAGCAGAATTAAATCAATTTGTAAATCGTGGTGTGATCTGGCTTCAGTGAATCAGCTCACGCAGCAGCATTAAAATGGTTTACTCTTTACTGACTTATAGATTTATAAAGTTTAAAGTCTATTTTATTGCTAAATATTTGCACTTCTGCATCAGTAAAAGGTAATTTCTACAGAATGTGCATATACCGTGATATTACAACTTTTGAAGGACAGGATTCAGGAGAGGATATTTGTTTCACAACGGTTAACAGTTAACGATCAGTATTTGATCAGAGACACTGCCCTCGGTGGTCACTGGTAAATCACTGATGTCTAATTCTTATAGAAGATAAACTCTATTATACCTCTTTTTGAAAGAGAGACTAAGAAGCACTAAATACAGTCAGGTGAAAGAAAAGATAATTTTTTTTAAATTACGTAACAGTGATACATCCACAAAATGGATTTCTTCAGTCTGCTTAATATGAATGCTGAAAACTGCTGACGATTACAAAGTTTAGAGGCACAAAGTGAAAACGATACGTAGACCTGATCTGACTAAAAGCTGCATTAGACCCGTTAGGAAATTCAAAAGATGGCTCTGAGGTTATAGATGTACAGTGGCCTCTAAGGGCCAAACAGAGGCTCATTAACTCAGAGTCTGTCAGCGGTTATCGAGAGAAAAGGACTGTTCCAGACAAGTAGGCATGGCCCCATTATGACACAGTTTCAAATGGAGGGCTTAAGCTCCATTTTCTGCTTTCCTCTTGTATTTCTGGGCCACTGCTAGATCTATTTGGGGTGAGTGAAGTTTCATGAAGATATATGGAGGTGAATAAGCAGGACAAAGACCCAAGAAATACTTTTTGGTTTTCGGTTGTTGTTTTACTTTATTTAAATGTCTGTAAGCTAGCTTTAAATACCTCCTGAGTCATCAAAAAAATACATTTTATGAGATTCAGAGTGGTGTAATCCTCTTAAAAATGATAAGATTAGCTGATGTGGATTTCTTAATAACATTGTTCTCTCTTATTTTGATTAAATAACCTTGAATCTGCTTTGGAATTTATTTTTGAATAATATAGTGAGTTTTCTCTGTTTCTTCTTTGACTTCCTGGCATTAATAACCACAAAGAGTGTAGGCAGTAATCTATCCAGTGTTTTTTCCTCTCAACAGAAATGACAGCTGCTGAAATTCATTCCCTTATCCCCTTTCCAATTTTACTGTGGTAAAAGCTACTCTGTCATACACTGGTCATGTTTTTTGAAAAGACTTGTGAAACACTGTATCCAGCAGTAATAGTAATTACTGCTTAAATCCGCGTACTATGAAAAGGCCAACAAAAAGTGTCTTAGGTTTGATATGTATGTTCCCCTTTCTCTAAATTAACTACTTTTCACAACTGCTGGCCTATTATATTGCCCCAGAAGATTTAAAATATGTGGCGAAAAAGTTTAGAAACCCAACTCTAAGCCAGAAAAGGAGCTCAGACAACATTGTTTGCACATGATGGATGTGGCTTCCTTGTATCATTGTTGCCTAAAAAACAGGATTTGTGACAGGCAGGATGAATGAGCTCAGCAACAGGACTATTTGATATCTGTAGCCGTGCATATGTACTGTAGGCTACATGACTGCTATTATTCAATTAAAATAAGTGCAGCATCAGACTTTATAGTATTTAATTACCGTTTCATTGTTTGTTTACAGGCCCAGGCAAGTGAATTACACTACATTTCAGCCAGCAAATGGAATTGTTTCTTATCAGCGTTCCCAGGCTAGACCATACAACAGCTGAGTTACGACACCAAACAGTTTTTCACTGAAATTAATTCAGCGTCTTTTATGCCTAGGAGGATCTCTTCAGTTAATCAAATCGGCAAAATCAGTTTGTGCCCTTATTGTAACCACAATAAAAAGGAATGACTGGAAATTCTTGTTTGGACAGTATGAATTGAATTATTGTCTTGACCGAGAAACATGAAATAGAGAAAATGGCAGTAAAGTGATAAAATCGCAACGTACCGGCAATCTGCGGAGCCTGTCCTGTCCTCAGTCCGATCCATATAACTCAAGTTACAGTTAGTAAAAGTACTGATCCTACCTTGGAGCATTCCGGGAGAAGAACATCTGATTACAATGTCATATTAACAAAGTTGATATAAAAGGTCACACACACACACACACAAAAACAGATTATCTAGCTACATAATAAAACACATACATGTGTGCATACTAACAAATCAATTATTAGAATTTACCTGTATTTCCAGGAACAGAGGCACACTCATACAATAAGGGCAATAAGTCTTAATTTATTAAACAGACATCTATCAGTTTTCCAATTATTTTCATATATCTGACAAATAAAGATGTCTATTTTTGTGTAAATGAAACACAAGATAATAGGAAGAAAATACAGTAGTATCCATTTACCTTTGACTCTTGGTGGAATGCTAAAAACATTTGCATGCAGGAAAATCTCTGTGTATTTGCTGAAAGGTGCTGGTAATGATCGTACATTCATCCTTCAAAAACACACATTTACGCTGACACTATACTTGTCAACGCCACCAGCTCAGCAGTACAAATTGTGCACAAAGCTTTTCTTTTTCTCCTTTTGGTGTGAACTTTTTCTATTTCCTTCCACAACCCCAAAAACACCCAGGACAAGTGAACTGGAAACTACATTTCCCGTGGGTATAAATGCAAATGCGCTTGCTCCAGCCCACTGTGACCCAGCACATAAGTAAGCGAACGGATGACAGAAGCTTTGCCATGCTTTGAGTGTTCCACCCATAGCGTCACATTTCTAAATAAGATTAGACGAAGAGTGACATAAGAGCTAAACATATTGAAAATATCTCAAATATAGTAAAATCCTTGAAGCTGAAGCTGCCCGTGTACAAAAAAACATCCTAAATGTGACGCATTTACTTTAAAAGGTTTTTCAACGTATGTCCTTGTAATACTCAGGTGGCAGGACACAGTTACTATCCTCTGAGAACCCCACTGGATTAACTGGAACGTCTGTTACTGGAAGTGGCTTATTTATCTGATAAAATAGGGACTCGTAAGCAAACAGACTGTTGAGTCAGAATAGTCAATGTATATCTCAGACGCAATGTGTTTTATCTCACAGAGCATACTCTTGAGGTGATTAGTCATCTCATGCTCTATTGTACAACCTTATAATAAGCAGATGATAGAGGTTAGATTGAGTGTTGTTCAATTCCTCCAGTGTTCCAGGAAAGGAAACAAACCATTACGAAAGCAGCAGACAGGAACCGGCTGGAGGGCACCTGTCCTTGTGAGCTGCATTGGATTTACAACATCTGCTCCACGCAGCAGAGGATGCCACCTCCGTTTACCACTACTTGATTAATTATTTCAAACACTGGGTATGACACAGCCAACAAATTCTAAATTGCATGCATAGAAAATCACCATCTTCCCATAAGCTCAAGACTTCTCCGGAAAATAAGTTATTAAATATTCTGTTGGGACTGTTTGGTTTCCTCCACATTCGTTTTAGCACACTAGAGCTAAAACTTCTGATCTGAACATGAAATTATTCTATATTATTAGTGAGACTGGTTTGCATTTCTACTTGTTTATATGTAGACCACTTCATATGGCTAATTAACAGCCATGGTGAGATGTTGGCCTCATTTGTGAAGGCCTTTGATTCTGTCACCACCCTGTAGATCCAAATTCCTTTCCTCTCTATGGCTTATTAGGTCCTAATTAATTGGATCAAGTGAATGCCACTAAGCATTTGACAGCTCTCTGTGAGTGATAACTGTGAAACCAGAGCCACATTCCCACGTGAATGCCCCTGGAGAAGAATCACTCCACATTAGGTCTATTGACTCTCTGCCACACGCTTCCGGAGGGATCCAACCCGGCTGCTGTGATAACACACATAAGAACCATGCTTTGAATGCTGCAGTGTGTTTTGAAGTTATTTAGTATAGTGTCATGAGAAATATAGCTTCATAATAGTTGGCGAAGTGTATCAGCTTATAAACACATATAGTTTGTCCAAAATACTGAAACACATTGTTACATAATCATTGTTAGACATAAATCTACAATGTTGATATAAACTTACTTGAACAATTAAATTGTCATTTAAAATTGAGCCATAAATTCCATGTATTCATTATATTTTTATTTAATCAAAAAAATCTAAAAGCACTTTGCACTGTCTATCAATGTGAGTGCTATAAATGAATCGTTAATCCTCTGTTTGGCACAGAATAGCACACTGAAACGTCAAATGCCAATCGTAGTTTAATTTCCCGTACCGGTAGTCTCATTAAAAACATGCCTCTGCCTCAGACGTCTTACATAAAATAATAATAAAATAAAAGAATATATTTTATGTATGTGGATTTTATGTATGCTGCTCCTCTTCCTAGTGCGGCCATCAGAAGCAGAGTGCTGTGGCATCCGCTCTCCATTAGGTGTTCGTGGTAGCCTTGGGGTGGCTTGTTTAGAGCGCTCAGCTCCTTAGTCAGATCTTTACCGTTATAATTTTAATCTGAGTGGAAGATATCCAATCCTCCTGTGTGTTCAGTTAGCAAAATGGCAAAGAATTGTTAAGGATTTCATATCATTAAAAAGCCATGGGTGAAAGGGATAACAACAACATAACATAAAAATGCAGAAGTTTGCAGGTGGAGAGGCCCGGGCAGGAGGTGCTACGCATTTGAAACACTAACATGTTTTAGTGCCATCCAAAGCTGTCAAAGTCGGAATTTATTTATCTCTTTCCTGCTTACGCAGTGAATAAACAGGAGACGCTACCAATATCAACTTGCTATGTAATGATACGGTGTTCTCACACTATTTTATCTGCACTACACATTTGACCCCAGAAGCTGATTTCATTTGACAGGAATGATTGCTGTGTCTTGTGGCCCGGGACACTTGAAGAGACGGGGCTAAGCATCATTCAAGTGGATTCAGGCACAGTAATCATGTTGTGTGATCTCCAAGCGTGGAATTTCAGTTTTTCATCAGCTATTAAGTAATTACCAGATTTAAAAGGCGTGCGAGAGGGCAAGATTTCACCCCTTCCAGAAACTGCCCCAATTAAGTCATGAAAAAAAATTATAGACCTTGTGGTTCTCTCCAAGAAAGAGAACCATGAGAAGAGTCTGGATGCTGGAGCAAACTGAAGCGTACTTGAGCTCGGATCATTAAGCGCAGTGGGATTGCAGGCCAATTTTGGTGTGAAGAGGGTGGGCAAATGCACACTCTTGGAGTCAGTTTGTTCAGAGGTAGATACACGCTGTCTGGGCAGTGTAAGCTATGTGCACAATGAATTGCAATGGAAAAGAACACATTTTTGAGGCTGGTAATAGAGTGTGCTGCAGAGTGCATACAGACATCTGTATTGCAATTAATTGAAGGTGTGGACCACACTTATAGCCACAGCTGTGTAGAGTGGTCATGAGTAATAACCACTGCTCTGTTGCAGCAGCAGAACCGGGAGATGTGGTGCAGTCAGTCATCTTTCTTCCTCGTTGTTCTTTAATGAGCGGTTGAGCAGGTATTACTGCTGTTATTCAAAGTTACATTTAAGGGTATTTTATATTGATTTATGGTTAACTTTGAGAGTGGTAAAAAGACCATATATTTAAGTCACAGTAAGTGATAATAATAAATAATAATAATACATTACTTTACTTTACATATGATACATACAACGTCCACTTCTCTTCGCAACACACCAAGACTGCAGTGTCACTTCAGCACAAACTCTTCTTACTATGTGGGCTTTGAAAAACATGACATAATGTAAAAGGTTATGTTGCTCTCTTATAATCAATAAGACACAAACCTGCCTTGTGAAAACATAGGATATTAATACCGAAACTACCTAAATAGTGTTAAGCCCAAGAATCATACACACTAAACTTCTTTGATTAATTACAATCATAAGTAAGTACACGTATATGTCTCTAGTTAAATCTAATTTGGGCATGTTATTTTATGGCATTTCATATATTGAAATTATAACAGTGCAGCCTTTTGGAAAATGACACTAAAGTCAGCTTGACATTTACAAGGAACACTTTGAATACAGTAAAAAAAAGAAAAGAAAGAAAAATGTAATTCCAAAACTTATGGTGTGATGTGCTTTATCTCTTTTGTGGGTATTTTTGGGTCACGTTGCTTCCATTTTCATTTCAGTCTTTACAAATATTTATCTATCAGTGGGGATGTTTTATATACTTTTTTTATTAAGGTGGAAAATCTCTTTAATGTGACTATACATTCATTTTTGAACAAATTAACACACTAGGAGACCTTGAACAAGCTGCTGGGAAGTGGCACACATTGCATTCAGTATGAGCCAGCCTTGACAGTCTTGGTATTCATGGACAAAGAAAAGGAAAGAAAAGCAATCTATGTGATTATCATACAAATGGTAATGTAGCACACGCACTATAACTGAACCGTATAACCTAATGTTGGTGAATAGTTTGATATTCACAGAGAAGTCTTTATTTCTCTTTGTTCTCAACTGCTAATTTAGTTTCTTTTGTCTTCTCTTCCATCAGTGTTCCCTCCTTCAGTCACTGAAACTCCTGTCATATTGGAGATGCATGTATGATGCGGGTCTTTTCAGTGTGCACTCACACTATTCAGAAAAGACAGCTGTCATAACTTAATCTCTGGTTGTCACTATTGGCTGAAATGTCTGTTATATAGTTCCATAGACTTCACGACTAAACTATAAATTAGACTGAAATACGCTAAAACCACAAAGCAAAGTTTCACTTCCATTTAATCTTGGATGGGTGGAGGTTGATTCAGGAAGGATTTTTCCCACATTTCTAAATTTTCATCTTCATAGAAACATGAGAGCCTAATGAATAATGAAACCTTCATGTATGATTACTGCCACCAGCTGATTTAGTGCTTTGATTCAGTTTGGCATGAAAAATAACTCCAATCCTCCTGAGCTGCGACTGTGATTAAGTGAAAGCAGACTGACATAGAGTCATGTGGTACAGGCAGATTTTGCAAAAGAAAGTGAAGCAGCACGATGCTGAATTATTCCAATCTGAGATAGATTTTATTTGTGTTGTCAGTTTTCTAGCAATGAATCCTGCATAAAGCAGAACATGTTGATAGATTAATCTTTTGCATCTGGCATTACGTTGTGTGTAAGAAGACTTGTATGCTTGCCTCTGTTACAAGAAACAGATATTTTATATGATGACTATTCAATCTATGAGTTATTTAATGGTGTATCTTACTTTCAGGACCTGGAACATCTGAAATAGGTTCTCAGGCTTTACAAATAAGTATCTAAATAAGCTGCTGACCCATGTGTCAGTCTAAAATGGGGTATGACACAGAAGGAGTCCAAGTCACAGGAACACAGCTCCAAAATATATCATTCAATGATGATGCCGTATAGCACGTATATGGAGAATTTTTTTTTTATGAAAGCTTACTCTTTTCACTTAAGGAAGAAAACTATTCAGCGTCAGCCTTATTTTCAATGTGATTGCCATGAAACTTTTGACAGTTGCACTTGGTGTTAGATACAGTTCGCTGGTTACTCTTACCACCAAATACACTTTTCGACACCTTTGTAAATAAGTAGTACTCAATGTTATCTTTTTAAAACTGTTTTTGTTGAAATGCTGGAGGCAAACCAAGCTGATAAACTGCAGTGCCACAAATTCATAAAAGCTTTTTAGTGAAGTCAGAGTAGAATTTTGATTATAGTGTATTTTGCCAAAATATGCCATATTTTGGGTATGTACACGCCGTGCTGTATTCTACAGCCTGCTGCAGCTTGTTAGTCTGTTTCTTAACATTTCTTAGATTCTTTTTGTTGCCTTACAGAAATACAGCAAACATAGTTAATGAAGCCACTTTTTCAATTATACTTCAGCCTCAGTCATGTTTGGCCCTGCAAGCTATAATCCCGACAGTCTGTTTGACTAACTATGAATTTCAGAGCTGAAATTAATTAGGACATTGTTATGGTTTATTGCCACTGGAAGTTAAATTGAAGTGACTGGAAAAGAAAATTGTAATCATCTCATACAAAGTGCTTTTGTTCTATAAACTGTGACAGAAATGCCTAATGTGTTTTTTGTTAGAATAAAAGATGGCTGCTTCAGTGTTGCTGTTTGCAGAAAAAAATAACAGAGGATAAATCTGCAGAAAAAACCCCAAAACAGTGTATACGATCTGAAGAGAAATGTACTTAAATATAATTTCATATTATACACAGTGAGGGTCAATCAAATTAAAAGCATGAAATGATACTGAAATCCCAAAGCACGCCCAATTAAAATGCACAGTAATGTTTAAATAACTACCCGGTTGATTAGCAGTCTGTTAAAGCTTTTAGAACCATGCAAGGCTGCATGGTATGTTATGAATCACTCCTGTGACATGCTAATGAGGAGAGGAAAATGCTGAGGCTTTGCTGTCATCCTATCTTGAGTGTACTCCTAGTATTTTGAAAGACTTCAGCATCTGACTGTAAATCATAAGTATCACTAACAGTGTCGTTAAGCATGATTGACAGCTCTGAAGATGACAAATAGCTGCCTAGGTTTTAGATACTTGAGGAATGACTTTCACATGTCCTTTTCAATTCAACTCTGTCCATAGTCCAGCTTATAAACAGCTCCATTTTAACACATGTTGAAGCACTAGTTACAGAAGAAGTTTGAGAAGTTTGTTGTTTAGTAGTGGACATTGCCTTGTCATGTCTTTATGCTTAAGTCTGTGTTGAATAAAAGGCCTTTTGGTTTGTCTGATCCCTTTGTGACCTGTCATTTGAGTTTGTGATTCACAAAGGAACTCAAAAACTCATGTAACTGAGATATGCAGATAAATGGTGTACACCTATGGGTGCTGCATGATTGACAGAGTCCTCTGCTCCAGACTCTAGTCTAATAGCTTAACATCTGGTCACGCTGACCCACATTTCACTTTTTGTCATCATAATGTTGTCTCTAGGTGAATGATAATTTCCCAGTGCAGACTTCACAAAGAGGTTAGAGCATATGTGAAGATACCAATTACTCAGTTGCTGAGATGTAAATCAAATGGGGATGTAATCAAATGGCATTTTGTAAAGGCCATGTTACACATTTAAATGATGCACAGCTGAAAAAGACTGGACTATTGTTTTATATCGCCAGTAGAGTGTGTCAAGACCCATGTAATTAAAAAATAGAATAAACCTGCAGGATTTCTATACATGTTATTAAATCACATCATGTCATGGAAAATGTTCCACCCTTTTATGACAAGGCAAGTGAAAGCAATCAGCTGAGAAGCCCTATCTCAAGATTCATGTATGACCTGTCAGTGTGGCTGCTTCTGCTGCACTACACAGTGCCAGACAGGTCTCAAGGACTGGAGGCATGCTGAGAGTCTGAGCAACACAGACGACACAGAGCTATTAAGGAGTTTCATCAGTAAAAGTGCCCATCAATCATTGTACTGGAATGCATGGCCCCTCCCACATCCTGTTATGACTCTTGAGTGACAACCGCAGCTGCCAGGTATTATGGCCTTGCCACAACATCAGAGCTGACAGAGTGTTAACACGTAATCACAGCATTAAGTCATCCGGCTTGTATTCTATAAATATTTTCTTATGACTCCCAAAGAAGATGCTCTTACCCGTCCCTGTCCTCTCATTCCAGGATTTCACATAGCCCATTTCTCAAACAGTGGTGGTTCACTTATCAGTAGTAACTTCTTAGTTACATCCCAAACGAGCTAGCCATAGCAGGTAAGGGCCCCTCCATTGATAAAATCTAGAAAATCCTTAAAGGTTTAAATCTGCGATATAGGGTTAGGAGACCCAGAGTGAAGTTTTTTTTTTGTATTATTGTAACTGGGTATCTGTATTTATTTATTTATTGCAACAATTATTCCACAAAATATGCTGAATTTTGTTGTTTTCAGGCCTCTTTGTTATTTTTTGTGTTGTCCCCTAATACAGGAAGTCTAGAGGTGCATAAATACCAGCTACCAGTATGCACGTGAAGGCTAGGGTACAGCTAGTCAGTTTTATCCACCCCTATCTACCCCTAATCAGAATGGGGTGCATAAATAGGGTAATTTGGGGTTTATGGAGAATAATTGTGTGTTTAGTTCCTCTCATTGCCTCATTTTTTTCTTCTGGATTAATTCTTTTTAATTCCTTCTAGCCACATAGTCCAAGGTAACTGGTAAATATGGATACTGACCATAGTAATGCTTTCAATCTTTGTGTATCTTTAAAGGTTCTCTCACAACACTTCAGCAGTACTCTTGGGCTGGTCAAAAAAACAATACCAACCTGTTATGTCAGCGGATCTATCTATGAAGATGTGATTGGTTAATTTGATTTTTTTTTCTGTTTCCTGTCTTTTATTTAAGCAAACGTCTACAATATTTTACTATGACCTTGATGAAGGCCAGAAGCCGAAACGTGTTGGTCAGTCAATAAGGTTGTTCATCTTCCCTTAAGTGTTGCTGGAGTTCCTACATTGTGAATTTAAATTCTCTCCAAGCACCTTGGAAGTAGGTGAAGTTGTGCCAGAAATTTTTGCTCTGTTCAAAAAAAAAAAAAAAAAAAATGAAAAAATGTCCCCAAAAAGGCAGAATTAAGGAGTATTTTTGAGGTATTATAAGTATCAACAAAACTAAAGTAAAATCCTAGTAATCCTGACTCCAGTGACATTGTTTTCATAATTGTTTGGTGGATCTTTATTTTTTGATCAGTGTATCAAAGACAAGGATAAAATAAGAATTAGGATGAAGAGTTTACAGTTTGAGTAAGACCGTGAACGGCTGATGGATGAGGCAGCATTGGTAAAGTAGAGCGTGGTGGTGGAACAGTTACAACTGGAATTGAGAAATGAGAGAAAAACAGAGGAGCTCCTGACTGCTGGGAGAAAAACACAATCTAGTGGTTTCTGTGGTTTAATGTCAGGGAAGTCTTGAGCCTTGAAATTTGATGAAAAAGACCCACATTTATTTTTCACACTCTTTGAGTATGTTTTAGAAGCTAGAAGCTGGTTTATTTATAAACCCCCGATTTTACAATGTGTAAAGTTTTCTGGTCTTAGCATTTAGCTCTGCCTATAGTCTTGTTACAGTTAAGGAGACAGTTTTTTGCATGTAAGCTTGTGCTAGTGACATACAGGTTAAGGCTGGAAACAGGAAAAACAGACCTATTGTGAGTTTGCTCAAGATATTTTCATCAACTTATACAGTAGTGCACGTCGTCTGAAACAGCCTTCTCACCTTGCTACTTAGATTAATGAGCAGAAGGTTAAGACACCTTATTCTTATTAAAACAAGTGTCATTATAAGTCTGCTGCTCTCATGGTCGGTAAGTATTTTGACACATGCTGAGGGCACAACACTTGGTCAGGTCGATAAACAATGCAGCAGACGGAAAACTTTAGGTTTAGACCAGATGTCTCTCATGAGGCTTCTCATAGCGCCGTGAGAAAATGTTCCAGGTCCAAATAGATAGTCTGCTACTCCTGTCAAAACAACGAAACACTAGAAAGACCTGTCCAATAAGAAGGCCTTCCTGCAAATGTACAGATGTGAGCTCGGCTGGGCTTATGTCAACATTACATAGCTCAGACTTGTCTGATAAATCTAATCTTCTTCCTTTAAGGAGTGCACTGTTTAATTATATTAATGTGATTCATGCTCTTTATGTCTTAAATGGCTTTGTGTCTTTAGTTGGAAAGAGAAAGCTATAACTTAGTGTTTTACTGTAGAGAGTGTTTTACCTTTCTCAGCCTGCGCTTCAACTCCTGTTAAATCTTCTGTGCTTGGCATAGGTTTGGTTCCTCTGTGGATGCCCATTGAGAGTTTCAATCTCTGTTAATATCTGATGTGAAAAGAGGTAGCACCTGTCCTTTTGGGTAATGATTTAACTTTGGAAAGTTTGGAAAGATAGTCCATATATCTGTTATTTTGGTCAGCCCTCACAAGAACCTTAGGAATCAAATGAATGTATTGGGCAACATCCTGACTCTTCTTCTGCTTTCACTCCATTTGAACTTCTAATCTTTGATTGTGTGGATCCACTACCAGACATCAATGCTAGGAATTACTATATGATGACTATAAAATGTAAAAGTTCTCATTATTCTGAAGCCTTTAATTTGCACCTCTTCATGTCAGTGTTTTGTGGTCCAAAAGTGGTCCAAACTGACCAAGAGTGCAATTTCATATCTCTCCATTTCGCAAGAATGATGAAACAGCTTGGGGCTTAAACACCAGGTGTCAAGTAGCCTCAAGGAGCCCTTGAACATTCTGACGAGACTTTAAAGTCTATGTTGTGCTCCTGCTATACTGAGCTTTCTCGTGATTACTACCTTGCAATGAGGGATGTGTAACAAGAAAGCAGGAACATCAGTGCTAATGAAGTGGTATTTGGGCACACATTATGGGGTTAGATAACTGTGTTAGGTGATCAATTGAAGCATGTTGAGCCATCCGATATAACCTGTTGCCTGCTCCACTGCTAAGACGCTTAGTGGTACCCAAGACAAAAAAACAGCTAGAAAAAGCTGAAGCCCACATTTTGAATCAGAAGATCGAGTTTTGTTGCTTCTGACAGACTCACCTTTTCACACAGGGTTTAGCGGACTTTAAAAGCCGTATCTCAGGCAGGCGCTATTTGATACATACTCTAGAGAGGAGGAAGAAAGTTCAGTCGTATCAAGTAAACTATTACTAAGTCCTATCATGCTGCCACTTCTCTGTGAAGTAAACAGTGATTGGCAGTCTAAGAAAGTCGGAATCTTTAGGAACAGTTGTCACAGTGTGAGCTTTGTCTACTGATTACTTTGAAATTCCATCTGGACCCATTCTAACATGCAAATTAAAAAAATCAGAGTATCTAACACATTTAAATAACCAGTTGAGTTATCCGTCAGATGTTCAGCAGGCAGACCTTATGAAGCTGTTTCAATAACACTCATCTCTCTTAACACACTATCACACACCACCCTAATTGAGCATGACATAAATGTGGGGGATGCTCAACGCATTATGCCAGCATTTTTACGGGATGCCTATGGAAAAGTGCAAAGGGATGAAAAATGAAGCTAAATACATTTGGAAAATGGGACTACTGAATGAGCAAGCTCTATTTGGCCTTCTCCATGTCTGGTGGCAGATAAGGCTGATGGTTCTGATAGATTCTGTACTGACTGTAGAAAGGTTAATGCTGTCGCTGAACCTGATTGTTTAGTGCCAAACATGAAATACTACATTGATTGGATTGGAAGTAAAAAATTTGTCATCAGACTAGACCTTTAAAAGGATATCGGCAGATTTCAGTAACGGCCAGGACTGAAGAAATCTCATCTTTCATTAGTGAATTTATACCTGTTGGGCTGCAACATTTGAACGCTTTATAAAGCCTTTGGCTAGTTTGACAGGCTGTGTATCCCATTTAGACGATGCTTCAGTTTATGGTGACATGTGGAAAAAAATCATGCTTAGTGTGTGGCTGGAGTATTTGACCAAATGAAAATGAGTTATTTACCAATGTGAAGTCCATTTGGTGCAGGATGCGCTGGAGACTGCCTACAGGTTGATGTGAGTCTGGTGCTGGGCTCAAGAAAGGGACCGGGGCTTTGAAGTTGTACATTACATTCTTTTTTTAAAAAGTAAAAACAAAAAAATAAATAAATTTGAAAACAAAAAAGAGCACGCAAGTTGTGTAAGAGAAGTTGGAAGAAGGGAATTGTTAAGAGGATTATATTACTTTTTTCTTAAAACCACTACAAAAAAGACTGTCAAGTTGAAATCACTAATTAATCTAACAACCATATCTTTGGACCCTGGAAACCCGATCATCAGGAGAAAATACACACATACAACTCCACACACAAAAACCTCCTATTAAAAAAACCCCAAATGAAATGTACTGTCTCCAAAAGACAACTTCTTTGCGTCGTGTAACTTTCTCAGTTTGCTCTGTATCTCATTAGGATTGTGAATCACCGAGGACGAGGTCCAAACTAGAAATCTTGATTGAGGAATTTTCAAGACATGTGAGCAACTCAACCAAGACGTTCTGGTTAGCCTTGTACAATGTGTAGCTGTTATTTTGTTTTCAATTGTAGGAGAGAAAACCAACAGAAATGAGCAGTGAAGGAGGTAATGTGACAGATTGAAAGTTGCCATGCTTTGTTCAGTTTCAAAAATTCTCCAGATTCTGATTCTGTTGTGTGACAAGGACTCTTTTTAAACCTTAATTAACAGTTACTTTGTGACTTGTCAATCTGATACCCACCTCTCTATGCGGTTGGTATCTCATTTATCTGCTGGGCTCCTCCTCCTGCTCTCCTCTCACATGTCCTCCTCATAAAAAAGCAATCAGCAAATGCTAATCAAAACCTAACCAAATTTCTCATTTAGTTCGATGCCTTTAAAATAAAGCTTTGGAACATTTTTTATTTTTTTTGTACATAATAAAATAATGCAAATTGAAACAGGGAGTTAATTGCTGTTTCACATTTTGAGTGAGTGGTACCGCTCGTTTCTCCACCACATGCATTAAACATATTGTAAATGTTGCTCTATGAACACTTCTAGAGCAGGTGTTTAATCTGCAAAGAAATAATCAAGTCCCATTGACGGTGAAAAGGTGATTCATAATGAAGCTTACAAGGCTGGTGTTTGTTTGTGTATCATTCCGGCCTGATTATGTAACAGAGATAAAATTGCCAGCCATCTTGTAGTATGCCCTCTGTATTTGAGAAGACCCATCATTTGTATGCCTCGGTTTCTTCTTCAGCGCTGCAGACAGCCAGCACTTTCACACTGGGAGAAAAACATGATGCGTCACGCTCTCGCCCTCTGCAAGCAAAGGACGATGTTCTGATAAGTTAATTGCAGCCATTACATACCAATAGTCGACACACTCATAATGTCACCATTTCCAAGTGGAGATAAAGCAGTCTTTGTTGTGTGACATTGAGACCGAACCTTGACAAGGCTTCACAGTGACACACAAATTGGCGCACACCCACCTTCGCTCCTTAAGTCTTGCCACTAAATAATCACAGATGAGAGAAAAATAATAGTTTATTTTTCTCGGATCTGGGAAAATGAATTAAATGTAAACTTTTCCAACTCAGTCTGATGGAAATTGCTCTGCATATCAAAAGAAAGCTTTTCATAATTTTCTTTCTCATTAAAAGTAACAAGTTGCATCTCCTCCTTCCATGTAAATGCTGCCTCTCTGGTTATGACTGGAATATATAGGCTCTGCAGGAAAGGAAGTATGAATAAGTACTTTTAAATAAGCATGTATGAATAAGCATTTTTGAAAAACTGTTTCACTATAACACAAAAAAACTATTCAATAAAAAACTATAAAACTATTCAATATCTGCTTTTTACTTTTTCTCCAACAAACAGAAAACAATGCTGTATGGAACAAGTACATGGCTCCTCAGACCATCTCTGCATTAAATCAGTTAAAAGGTGTTAATAGATTTCTATTTTGGCCCTCACACAAACTTGCCATTTTCACACCTACAATTTCAGGTTTTCAAAAACCCAAGTGAAAGTTTAAGACCGGTTGGAATTTCAGATAATCCCGTGACATGGTAAAAGTGCGTCTGCCTCTGGCATTATTAGTTGCTACTATCACATCTCTATCACAGCATGTGTATAGATTTAAAAAAATAAAAGTAAAAAAGCAGAACATTTGTCTGGATTATCCATTTGTCATGGACTGAAACTATGACCTCAGTCATCCTGGAGCTGTGGTTTTCTTCCCTGAGACCTAATCCTTGTTAGGTTCACCAAGGTGACTGACATTATTTCCAGGTTACATAATTATGTACCAAACCGCGAGCCTGTCCCAGCAAGTGTTTTGTAGTCGTCCTTATGGTTTAATAATAACTGTGGATTAGTAGTTGTGGTTGTGTGTATGTTTCAGCAGATGGGAGGTGTTGAGCTGGTTTGCATTTTGGCACCTGGCCCAGGGCTTCTAGACTACTTCAGTCTGCTGGTAATACAAGCCTTGGATGATTCAGACACACTATAGAAACTAACTGAGAAATAGTGGGTGAGGATTTTTGTTGACTAGGTTTCTTGTGTGCCACTTTAGTAACGATAACAGCTATTTTTACGTATTTTTCTTAGGTTTGTCTTCGAATTTGATCCCTTTGCTCCAAGAATGACTTTGGCAAAAATCCCTCTTGTGTTAGTAGTAGCCAAGCAGATATTGTGTATGCTGGTGTGCCCCTGCAATCTTTAAACCATTAAATAAGAAGACTGCTTAAGTAGGACTATGGTTTTATGTTGATGACATCCTCCATAAAAGACCAGAGCAAACTCTGGATTCTTGATTGTTCAGTGGTGTGGCTGTAGATTTACAGCACCTGTTAACCATCAAGCAGTGATCATCAAGATTTAGAAAGGTAATGATGATGATTCGATGATGATGATGATGATGTAGTTTATAGCTCTCATGTTAAAAGAAGGATAAAAAGAACCTCACAGCAAACGAGGAAAAAAATTTAACCAAACACAGTTAAAAATTTGCATTCCTAGAGGAACAGCATTTTAAAGATGAGACAATTTATATGAATAATGGATTTAGATTCCACCTCTCATTTCATTTTTCACTTCTACTTCTTAGTCATGTGGTATGCACATTTATATATACCATATAAAATCTATTTAAATTGATCTACTTGATCTACTGACAGCAATGCTAAAGGTTATGTTGATGAACTACTTTATCAAGTCCCTGTTTTTCATGAGGGGACAATAACTGGTCTGTTCATACAGTCGGTTTCGACAAGGGATCGCCTGTCTTTAACTGTGAAGGTGAAATGTGGTGAAATACAGGCTGGAGAGCAGGAAGTGCTTCTCAGTCTGAACAAACAAAGGGGATCCTTATTCTTTGTCTTTTTAAAAAAACTTTTATGTAACCACAAAGTAAAACTCTTGATATTTAAAATCTTCTTTCTGTATTTGTCCTTGGCTGACATAGTGACACTGTGAGGTTGACATTTGTGGCTTTTTGCAAAATGTTTCAGAAACTCGGAAATAGATAATATTTTTTTGTGTTTAGTGTTAAATATTAAATAAATGCATTCATAACGTTTAGCATGCTTACAGGTAAGTGGAGATATCATCTGAATTTCAGGAGCGGGACCAAACCTCCTTTACGCCCCTTCCATCCTCAGTCTATAAATACCCCCTTCTCCAATACCAGCTGCTCTCATTTTCATGCCCCACCCTTCCCCTCCCAATTTCCCTCTCTACTCCTCTTCCTCCCTTCCTTCATTCACTTCTCGTTAGTACATGGGGATCTGCCCGGCCCGGGAGCCGTTGCCAGTCCCCTTCGAGGCCTTCCCCAAACCGCAGCACCAGTTCATACTCCTCATCCCTCACCGCTCATCGTTTCCGAGGCTGTGGTCCCAGCTAGTGAAATGATCTTGACAGTATGCAATGTGGACTTTTTTACACAAAATACTTCCAAAATATCTTCACACTTACCCTGTGGCAATGGTCACAATTTATCCAGCCAGATCTCGTGTGACTTTAAAGAATCCTATAGCCCAGCTTCTGTTAATGTCACAAGTTACTTCTTTAAACCCACATCTCACACTTGATAACATATTTTCATCCAATACCAAAGTTTTATACTGCTTCTCAAAAGGACAGTAGTTCACATTTACACATACATACAGAGCTAAACAAACATCAGCGCTAGGATACTTTTGTAGCTGCGCCAGTCATTTTTACCGCATCTAACCCTTAGATCAAACTGACACGGATGCTCAACTGAATCAGGAATTCAAGCCATGAATAACAAACAGCCTCTTTCATGCATTCAAATACAATCTTTTGTTTAGGATTTGTTCCCTTCACACAGCAGCCCTCGCATTATAGGATCAATTTGTTTGTTTGTTTGTTTGCTTTCTCTAACTACATAGTAGGGATGGAAAATTCTAAACAATTCAACTGGCAAAATGAAAAAATAAAAAGAGTTAAGTACACACATTTGAAAAGAAAACTTGCCTGGGAAGCATATCAATGCTTCTACTTCCAGTAACAGTAATTTATAATAAGAATATTGAAAATAAGAGCTTTGGCAAGATGTACATGCAGCGTCACAAAGAAGGATTTGGGTATATTGATAATTATAGTCTATTCAGAGCAGCAGACACATGTAATTTTGATATTTTTGAAGCTGAGTGTGGTATATTTGTTATTCACACAAGTGTTTCAGTGGAGTGTTTGTGTGAATCTTTGGATAAGTGAAAAGAAGGAGTCACTCCTTTCAGTCTGAAAACTCCTCTGAGGGAAAGCATTGATTAAAGATGGGGTTGTTCGTGTTGCTGGAGGAGAGAGATGGTTATCAGGGAACTAAATGGTTTCTATCCAAGACCTGATGCAATCTCAGGGACCTAAGACGTCATTTAGAGGAATACAGGTTTTTAGTGCTTGCTGTAACAGACCTCTGTCACTCTGTCTCAAATAAGATACTTGTGCAATTGCAGCTGCAATCTGATTTCGCTCTGCACACTGCATGAAGTTTACCACATGGCCGTGAGGCACGCTAAGGAGTTTGTTACCAGCGAGGATTTGGAGGAGTGCAGTTCAATAGCTCACAATCACTGCTCCTTTGTGTTTCTCTAAATTGATCCATATGGAAAATTAAAGAGAACAATTTGGTTTGATAATAACAAATGGTGAATGCAAATATTCAATTTATATCACAGTGCGATTCCGGTCACTATCAAAATAAGAGCCAACTTAGTCTTCCTGTTGACTGCTTTTAATGTGATGCAGCTGCAGCAGGAAATATTTTGTTAGAATTACTGTTATCTTAGTAGAGCTCTGATGCAGCTGGGAAAGTGAACAGTAAACAGTGGGGCTGATACCTGCAAGTTAAATTACAAACTAAAATGCTGATTACATGCATGTGTTGTTTCAAATGAATCCCCTGTGAGTGTGAAGGTGATTTGAACCCAGTGGGGGAACAGCAAGCTATTCTGCTACCAAGAGAAAATTACCATACAGAATGTAAATACTTTAAATGGCTATTACAGAGAAAATCTACCCATCCATTAATTTTCTTAACTGCTTGTCCGGTTTAAGGTTGTTGAGGGGTGGGGGCCATTTGAAACATATTCATAGCTCATAGGGCTAGAGGCGGGGTACACGCTGGACAGGTCATAAGTCTATCACTAACTAAGAGCTAATTAAGAGAGAGATTGACAACTATTTAAGCTCACATTCACACCTATGGCCAGTTTAGAATCATAAGTTAACCTGACATAAATTCTTTGGATGATGCTGGTGTACATGACAGGCACAATGGTTTTTTCCCCATGGCCAGTAGGTACATGGGAAAACATGTAAACATACCACAGAGAATAAACAGAACTGGTTTGTAGATTTGGTACAAAAATATTGCCCAAATATCACTAGTTTAACCTTGGTGGAACTTGATGTGACTCAGGAATTACAACAAAACTCCAAACATTATGTTATGCCATCACAATAGTTTAAAAAAATAAAAACAGGTTCTCATTACTATCTGCAGTAATTTCCATTTGGCGGTACTGGTTTGTTCTAGGACCACTGTGGCTTTATATATACATGCATTGAAATTTGTAGGTGGACCACAAGCAAGATCTCACCACAGACGAGAAGTGGGTTTCAAAGTAGCTTGCAGAGGTGAAGCAACTGGGGGCAGTAAAGCAGCTTAAACAAAACATCTGCAACATTTGTTGTGATTTTGTGGTCTGCCTGAACTCCTGCTGAACTACTACTACTACTACTACTGAAAACTCCTCCTGCTGTCAGGCATTTACTTCATCTTTCATTGGTTGTCCTTTCAGGACTAGAGCATCCTATCCTAATCCTGGTTCTTAGGGCCCAGTTTTTGTGGTGCTTTTTAACTGTGTCTTAAGTACTATGAATCTTATGTTTAAGTAATGGGCTCACCTCAAAAATATCAAATTTTCAATCAGTCAAAATCATAGCCCCTTCATGTGTCTTGGACTTGTTATTGTATCTGTTGCTGGTAATGTGGGTCACATATATGCACTGAAGCTCTGAGTAAACAATTTATATTCAAGACTGATACTAAACATTTCCATCAGTAAAGGTGGGAAGTATCTCTTGTTGGAATAGGATCAACTGAATGGATAATATTTCTAAACTGGAAAAAAGAAGATATGTGTAGCTCATAACCTGATGTATTCTGCTGAAAGTAAGAATGCTTTTACTTTCAAAACTTTGAAGCTAAATTACAGGGCTTTTTAGGTCTTCATGTGCTATTTGTTTGATGTCTAAGAAAGTATAAGTGCAGCTGACTTTGCTTTATTCTGAATGAAGATGATATTTTGCTGTCTCATTTTGCCAAATTCAATCTACTCTGCTTTGATGTCTGAAGTTACTAATTTTGTGCTACGAATGGAAATAATGTTGCTTTATGCAGAGTATCAGAAGGCAATCATTTCTAATAGAAAGGTGCAGGCTATCTCTGCTAACAAGATTCATACACTGGAAGAACAATTTACGCTCACTTAGAAATTAATTTAAATCATTACCTTATAGATGTCGTCACTGAAAACGTGGTCAAATTTTACAGAGCATTAAGACTTAGATCACATTCACAGGAAGTTGAGGTTCACTTTTTTCTCAGGCGAAATGTCAAATTTAAGAAGTTACGTGTGACCATTTGTAGATCAAAAAAAGGGTAAGAGCAGATTTTTTATTCATTTGGATATTATTAAATTATGTCATGTGGAACACTTTATATGTTAATGACTTCTGATGCATGAATTAAAGTGTTAAAACACATTTGTACTAGTGTATCTGGTTTCTCTCTGAGCTGTCTCAGTGGTTGTCTGCACTCGTTGTCTTGTCTGGATAAAACGATTGTAGCCCTGGTCCCCTGTATTCTTTCCTTTCCCATGTTCTTCTCTCTGTTTTGTCCCTTTATCTGCCCCTGGTTTTTTTACAGTCCCTCATTTTGCTTTCTCCATCTCATCAGTTAAATTATGTTCATCTCTGTTCCTCAGGTATCCTCTCTTTGTCACACTCTCCTCTCACGGTTAGTTCCATGTTTCCAAGTTTTGCAGTTCACTAGTTTCCAGCACCTTGTTTCTAGTTTCCAGTTTTGTCCTT
Organism: Hemichromis elongatus; assembly: GCA_015108515.1. Lineage (NCBI taxonomy): Eukaryota > Metazoa > Chordata > Actinopteri > Cichliformes > Cichlidae > Hemichromis > Hemichromis elongatus. The sequence goes on along the minus strand of VUQR01023522.1, from coordinate 17,242 downwards.
GTTTAGATTTTTCTGTTTGCGTATCTTAGTAACAGCAATAAAGATGCCTCTTTTAGTTTATCCCTATGTTTCTGAGTCTTGTTATTTGGTCCTGCCTTACCTGCCACACAGCCGTTCACGATGTCTTCTGTTTATTTCTGAGGTTAAAAGAAAGACAAGTTTATAAATACAGGTTTTTATTCATCCGAATGCAAAAAAAAA
>VUQR01023522.1:0-17021 GCA_015108515.1 Hemichromis elongatus | reverse complement strand
TTTTTTTTTTAAAAAAAAAAAACATCTTTTTTTTTTTTAAAAAAATTATTTAAAAAAAAAAACAAACATCAAAAAAAAAAAAAAAAAAATTTTTTTTTTAACTCAAAAAAAAAAAAAAAAAAAAAAAAAATTCCACATTTATGATTTATTTATTTTTGCATTACCTCTGAATAACAGTATCTGTTCTACAAACGTTTGTCATTACCGCCCAATATGCAGCTGACTGACAGTAACTGAGTCAATTAATATTTAGTGTCTAGAAACGACGACAATATAATTGCAGGTGATGCATTGTTGTTGAAGCGTTTGCAGAGGGCAGGTGCAGGTTTGCCCTTATCAGATAGTACTTTTAAGGTAAACAACATTGACAATGTTTTTTTTGATAATGTGTATGATTGAGGCATTTATAATAGGGTTAAAAAAAAGCTGTACTAATGTGCTAGAAGCTACTTTCAGTTGCATGATGCAAGATGACGTCACAGCAGGAGGCTCCACATCAAGTTTGAACTTGTGGATTTTTTTCCCATTTTTATTTTTGTGTTTTTATGCCAGATTGCCTTCTTGATGTTTAACTATTAGCAATTACCTAGATTTAGACCTCTGTGTTGAGTCTTTGTAGATTTTAATATGTAACCTACATAAGAAGCTAATGCTATTGCCAACATTCATGCTTGCGTGGTGTGTGGTGCATTATGTGTTAATTACCTTGTGGTTGGGTCCCAGAGTTTTACATGCGGTGCTAATTGAGATAGGAAAAAAAAAATTAAATCCTCAGACTTTTTCCTTCCTGTGTCTCCACAGTTTGCACATTCTCTGATACCCATTCCAATAGTTTCAACAATCCATTATTTTTCTGACATCTCTGATTTCTTATATTGAAACTATGAGGTTATTTTTCCTTATATGGGCTTTAGAGGATTTACATTAAATGATTTGACAATACTGAACCAGGCAGTCACAATAGTGGTGTCCTGTGTCAACATGACATATATAGTTACATTACCGGGGAGGTGCTAGTGAGGAATGATATGTTGTAGATTATGTCATAGGTTACTAGGGATGGGAATTGATAAAAATTTAGAGATTCCGGTTCCGTTATCCTTGTCACTTATCGATTCAGTTCCTTATCAGTTCTCATTTGGCTCTCACTGGCTCCGCTTTGAGAGTCACCAGCATCTCTAAGCAGCGTATCAAAGACATTACATTCATCCAAATATATATATATATATATTTCTATTTAAAATAATTTTAACATTTTAAATTTTTTAATATATCATACAAATATATTATAATCATGTTGACTTTATTTTGACACTCTGTGAAAGATCTTAAAATAGCACTGTCATTGTACACAGTACTATATATGTACATTGAATACAATACATTATAGATCATTTATTGTCACTTTTCTCTCCAAGGTATTGAAAATAGCATCGGTTATTGACTCTTTTCTTCCTAGGTATCACTATAAGATTAAATTCTAGCATCATGACAACCCTAATTTATAGGATGGATCTTTCTGCGGTGTTACAGACTACAGTGTATGGGTACACCAGATTATTTCTAATTATTTATCTTTAAATCCTGAACAATGGTAACACAGAGCCTTGTGATTCAATGAAGTTGCTGCGTTGCCACCCATGTGAATTAGTAGAGCCCCTCTCGCAAATCATATAATCCCTGCTGCTCCATGATGACTACAGGTGTTTAATTAAGTGAATAGATAGACTGCTCACTTATCAAACACAACATCAGTATTGACATTGCAGAAAGAAACTGTATTTAAGTGCACATGCCAGTCTGCAGCAGATAGAACAAAAATAAAATAAATAAAACGGGTAAAATCCAGTTTAAAATTATTTATTAATTACAAATTACATTATTTTCTCGTGTATTACAGGAGCTCCGAAATTGCCTTGGCCTAACCACAATTGTTTGGTGGCAGAAAATGAATCAAGAGCTGCATTTGAAGAACAAAAGCTCCACCTGAACCAAACTCCACTTGTCTTAGTACAGGTTCAGCGACTGCAAAATAGAGCAAAAATAGAGCCATAATTGTGTTAAATGAGCAGTTACACTACAATGGCTTGTGTCACGTTGGCTAACACCCTTGGCTAAGCAGTCGTATAATCACTTTAATGTGAGGCTGCTAGTTTTAATCCAGCTATCCAAGATAATTTACAAATTCTAAAAGCACTGAAAAAACGACACTCATTACATGCACCAGTGTGTTGCCATTTTAGCCTACAGCTTCACAGCTTTACTGATACATAGGAGTGACGGTAACATTCCAGCTGACTTCATTAAGTTTCATTTTCCATTTTATCTCTCTTGAAGTGGACCATTAAGCTGGCGCACAAGGGTAACTGATCAGCTAATCTGCCTGTGATTTATGTGGCAGGGAAACTGAGAACTTAACTGAGCCTTGGAACACATTGATTACTGACATGGTTAATTGGCTAACCCTACTGGTACATTGAGACAGGCTTATTGGAAATGTCAAATCAAGTGGCTAATTTGCATTCATGATAAATGGTGTCTATTCCAGCTTCTGCCCAGGCAGCACAAACTGACAGACATAGCTGTAAAGAAGGGCTGGGGATAAATTTGCAACTGACCATCTGGGTTTCCAGGACACTGGCATTGGATGGAGCTTTTCCCCAACCCAGCATCCACATGTCTGTGCTGGATGCGCTTAGCTGGTATGTGATGAATAGAATATGAGCGTATGCATAACTCCTGATGTGAGAGAGATGCAGTACACCTGTGGGGTTTGAGTAAAGCTCCAGCTTTGGAAGCAGATGTAATTGATAGCATAGTGCTGACTGAATGGAAAATTATTTGTTTTTTAATACGTTGTTCCTGAGTATGCATATATGTTTTAGAGATCCAAACAGTGGCTGAGACAATATTGCCCCAGAAATACCCACTGTGTAAGCAGATGAAAACAGCATGAAATGGAAAAATGTGGTTTAGCTGATGAGGTAAAAGATTTCATGTGAAATGAAGGTGGTATGATTTTTCTCTGTTTGAATAAAAGGATACAATTGGTTTACTGAAGGCCATGCTAAGGAATATGTTTAGGGAATTCCCCTAAGATACAAATGTACACAAGTAGCATCCTTAGAAATGGCAGCTCTTAAAGGGGTTTATGACTTAAATGAACAAAAAAACATATTCTGAGAAATCTGCCGAAAGTGCACAGAATGTAAAAAAAACAAACAAACATCAGAGCCCAGTTGGGCTGTAGAAGAAAAGAAAAAAACCCTTTTGCTTAGAGGTTATTTTACTTTATTCCAAACCTTAATTAAAAGGCTTTCTTCACCAAAGAAACAGATGAATGTCTGTGTTCCTCTTACTCATTAACGTTCTTAACATGTTCTGTAAATGACTCTCATTGGAGATTCAAGAACCCCAGCATATTGAATAGAATGAGCTTGAGTCATGCAGTACAACTGTGGGAGTCCGAGCTATTCGGGACAAGGTCTGGCAATGAATCGTTAAAGACATGAATTAGCATCTGTATAGGTCTGCCATTCAACAGGTTTCCCACAGTAACTGAATAAAATACATGCACATTTAATATGCAGAGACATTATATTTCATATCATCATCCTTGAAGCTGTTCTCTTCTCAATGAAGCAGTAAATGCTGTAGCCTGCAGGGCCATTTGCATGGTACTGAATAGTCCAAATACATGTCATCATTATCTACTGAATTTGAACAAACCTATAAGGTAATTTGAACATATAACAACGTTATTTTCATAGTAGGTGTGTTCAGTTATTCAGTTCATACTTTTCCGTCTTGAAGAGAAACATTTCTCTGTGAAAGAAATACTGAACCTCAACAAAAAGAGCTGATATACTTTATGCCATAGTCTATTTTTCCATTTCTGGACACAAAGGTGTAATAACTCATTCATTCTGCATACTTTTAACTATCAACACTCCTTTTCTCCTCTTTGATATGTCGACATTTCTATGTTTTTATATTTAATTATTATGACTCAAAGCTAAAAAGTCAATTTTAGGTGATTTTGTCAGTTCTGAAACATGCTGATTCATGCGGTCATTTTAAATTCCCCATATCAACCGACTGCTTTCTGGAAATAATCTCTCATCGAACTTCAGTTGGCTCCAGAGCATTTACATAACGTTTTCTACTACTGTGTCTGCTCTTATATCATGTGGCCAAGTGCATTTTGTGCAAAAATGTTCAGCTGCTCTACTTGGCTCATAGACCCAACCATGAGAAACAAAGCTCACTTTTCTCGGTTTTTGGGGAGTGCTTTACAAACAAAAAACCGCAATGGAATAAAAATTCATAATGGCAAGAGAAAAGAGTGACCTTGTTTGCACTTGGGGGTTGCCCAACAACAGTTGCAGGGGATTTGTTCACTGTAGTTTTGCAGTGGTCATTTTGGGCATTTCTGTTAAAATATTAATGGGAGTTATGGAAACAAACAGAGCAGTAGTTTTATTTGACTTGGTTTTAGAATTAAATGGCCAATATGTTACCAAACAAACATGAAATATACAAAACACAGAGTAAACTAGTTCATTGTCCTCCCCCCTCGAAACAGTGGACTTTTCGCTTTGATGTCATCTAAGTCTCACCTGAGATGTATTATGCATTCCAACTTCTGAGTCAACAAGGTAAGGAAAAACTTCAACTACAACCACTAAAATTTCAACAGGCAGTATGAGAAGAAGGCTATAATGATCTCACCTCAACCATTACATTGTCAGGATTTCACAAAAAAAATCCCCAACTGCTTGTTCTGTACTTTTTAGAACACGTTACAATTTATTCAGTGTCATTTTTTTTCTTCCCCCATTCTTCTTATGCACTATTGCACTGGTCTGCGTTTTTAGCACGGGTCTTTTTTTTGTCATCTCATTAGCTTACACATTAACTGCCTTTTCTAATCCCCTCATGTCTCTTGTTTCTCATTTTTTCCTGAAACAGCTCTGTTAGAGGTTGTACATGCCAGCAGAGACTGCTTGGTGGCCGGAGACTCGTGCTCGAGTGATGAGACTTGTAGTCCACGTCTTCGTACTTTGCGCCAGTGTGTGGCAGGCAATGGCAGCATGAAACTGGGCCCCGGTGCCAGGAGCCAGTGTGCCAGCGCAGTGTCTGCTCTGCTGTCCAGTCCTTTACATGGCTGCCAATGTAAGCGAGGAATGAAGAAAGAGAAGAACTGTCTAAGCATCTACTGGAGTCTGCACCAGTCTATCATACATGGTCTGTAGTTACAAGAATGCACGCATCTCTCTCGCTTTTTAGTTATATGTATACATTTTACAGTGTGCAAACTGGTGGCTTTGCCATTTTGATGGAATAAAATGAAGTTCGGGCGTAACAACCATTTGCCTGTTTGTCAGGTAACGTGTTTTCAGCCTACATTACCTTTGTGGAGCAATGAAATACATTTTTGTTTAGAAGCCCCACAGGCTGTGTACATGCCCTTGTTTTTGAAGCCTACATATGGCCAGAATTTTATTTTCTGTGACATGAATGCATATTGAACATTCTTACCAGCTGCAGAAACAATTGGTTCTTGGCTTATTAAAAACACAACATTATGATGAAGCAAAGAGGGGCAGGGAGGGCTCAGTAGGTAGAGGGGTTGCCCCATGATCAGAAGGTCGGGGGTTTGACTCCACTGAACAGCTACCTTGAGGTACCCCTGAGCAAGGTACCGTCTCTACACACTGCTCCCCGGGCGCTGCACTGGTGGCTGCTCACTGCTTCACTGGGTGAATGGGTTAAATGCAGAGGAGTAATTTACCTACAGGGACTAACACACGCACACACACATTTGAAATAATTAAGAAAATCCTCATGCATTCAAAGTTGTATGTAACTTAGGGATAAAATAGTAGCCAGACTAGTTATCTCATAGAATATCACTTAATCATCACAGCCCTTAGTACTTGTTTTTTCCTATAAGTTTTTCAATCTTACAAAAGAATGTACAGAATAAAGAACAGCTTTTTAACAGATTATGTTTGGCTAAAATGGATAGCAGGAATATATATGTGGCCAGTATGGACTACGTCAGATTAGAACCTCACTAATACTGTTTGTATGGGTGCATATGCAGACTCAGAGAGTTAAAAAAAAATCCAATATTGATACATCAGGCAGTACTCTGCATATCCTCTTGACACCCTGTGCCCTCCTATCGGCCTTAAATTTGATTATTCTGCATCTTATACTTCATTCTCCTCAAAGATCATTTGTTACATATTAACTTACAACAACAACAACAGGAGAAATTAAAAATGTATTTTAAAGAAAAGCTCGGGTCACAGGCTGTTATACTGGATAAGCACAGATCATGTTAAAGATACACTGAAGTAAAGTAAAAATAATGAGATATTTATTAACTTTAACCTCCTAAGACTTGAACTCTTCCATGACATGCATTTTTAATTTCTCTTTGATTTTGGGCATATTGGGACCTGATGAATGTAAAAACAAAGAATTAACAGATTTTTTTTGTTTTTTTACCTGATTTTTGTTTCTGAGAAAAATAAGATCCACATATGAATGCATTTGTTTAAAATGTCGATAGAACAGTGTCAGTATAATGTCCTCATAAGTGGATATCAGCCCCTTGTTTAAATTTAGTATTTTGGTCTAGACAACTCAAAATGTGTTGTCCAAATATGTGGACGCCAGGTCCTAGGATGTTAATGTAATGTTTTCGCAACCTAATTGTCAACTTACTACAAAGACACTGCGTGACTTTTCACCACAGTCTGCTTTGCTGTGTAGTATCATATGTGGTGGTGGGCAGTGCTGAAAGGTACAGCAGGCAATAAAGTCGATCGATTTCAAATGAAATGCAATTTATCAACATTATATTCAGTAAAAAGACAAAACAGACATATTGGATAACATAGACACCGATGGTTATTTATCTGTGAAAGGCCAATACAGGCTGATATATCAGTTGGGCTGTTCATCAAACAACATGGCACAGCAGAAAATCAAAGCAGAAGCAACAGGCTGAGGAGGATAACAGGGAGAGGAGCACTCTCCTACTGAAAGGCTGGTTCTTAGTTTTCTCATTGCTCCCCAAGGAATACTTTGTTACTGGTAATAGACACTTTACATGCCATAGTTTCCATAAAATTCTAAATAAAGTGAACTGTTCTGTGTCAACCTAAACAATCAATCAAGAATCTGTTATTATAGTGTTCATATTTCATGGAAAGGTCTACAGGAAGTATGTCGCAGAAAATTAAATTGTGGCCAGAGGCTGTAAGCAAGCGTACATAAGAGGACTGGATTACTGGGGGATTCCACATGCACGCAATATGTGGTGTACAATAAAGCATATAATTTATGTTATTTATGTTCATAGATGTTATTATACCGACCCCCATTCTATTTTCAAAAACAAAAAGCACCATGACTGTTTAAAAATACCACAATGTCGATATAAATGTAGATATGAAACATATTTAATGTTGAGAAATGTTTAGATTATACACGTGGCTACAGAAACGTAAATGCCAGCATTGGCGAGTGGCTTGGAAATAACACAATAACCCTGACAAATGAATAATAAGCCGAGGGAATGTGTGTGTATAATTTATGTCTGAGTGAGCTGGAGTCTCGGTGACTAAATAAAGATGACTGCATGCCATTATTTATGTTTCTTGAGATTTCGATAAGCTGTAGAGCCCACTGAAGCCTTTATTCCTGACTGTGTATTGTTTGTTCCAGGACTCAACCTGGTGGAGAGTTACCCTTATGAGACGGTGGAGAGGGATTACAACTATGTCCGCTTGGCCTCTATTTCTGCTGGCAAGTTCACCAACCTTCATTAACTTTCACCATATTGTAAACCTCTTTACCCTTTGAAGATGTTTGTGTTCTAGTAAGTATACAACATTACTCCAAAGCCTTTTCACTGTAAACATGCCCAATGCAAACATTCACATCTCAGACTCAGCTTAAATAACATAATCCATGAATGCCAAAGCTTACTAATGGAGGCATTTTTTATATTACTGTCTTAAAATAATTGACTTTTCCAAATGTGGCCTTGTTTGCAATATTATCATGTCCCTTTTGCAATGCAGTCATAAAACAACCATTAAGCCCAAACTAGGAAAAGAACATATTAGCTTGGTGGTATTTAAAAAAGGGAAAATATAACACTAAATGACAACAGACTGAACTAAATATCCCTTATCAATCAGGCTTTGATGCTGACGTGGTTAATGCTATCAAGAGCAAAAAGCATGTTTTAGCTATAAATTATATTAATCTGCTGGGAATGGGACTAGAACCGACACACCAAAACCAAATTCATATATCATGAAGACAGGTAGCAAATGTTTATGTTAAAAATTGGGACCAAATATTTGGCATTTGGCCTGAAAAACAACTGAAAATTAATCGTTAATTAAAATATTGCTGACTGATCGCCATTCGACTGACTACCTTGACATTTCATAAATGCACAGCTGTCTTTATCTAGTTTGGCCATAGGACCTTTAAAAATATATATAAACAAGCTTTTCACTCATCTCTGAAGTACACAACTCATATAAGTCAGCTGGCTTGCACAATTGCCAGGCAACATACATATACAAGGCATCATTCACAAGTTGTCACAAAGTAACAAAAGCTGCACTCACTCTGCTGCTTATTTTAGTAGCAGATCTACATATATATATTTGATATATATTTATTAATTCAGTCATCAGATATTACAAAAAATAAATAAAACTATTCATTAATACAAATAGATCCTATCCTAACAATAGGATCCATATCTATAATATTAATAAATCACTAAACAGTAGAGCTTATTTTTATACCAAGCCAACTTTCTTATCATTAAAGGTACCCGACCTTTCAAGTAGAAAGAAATAACATCAACAAATAGAATAGCATGATTTTCTCAGATGTAACACTAATGATTTTTTTATGCACAAACCAAATCTTTTTCACAATTTAATCCCAACAACAGAAATACATCTTTGTTGAATCTATTTCTTTGCTTTTTTTTACAGTAAAAAAAAATAAATTCTCTCAAGTCAAATTTTTAGCTCCCACACTTTACACACAGTTTGGGAGTAACTTAGATTTAGCTTGAACTTAATTTGCATATCATTAAAATCATTAAATTTCATCATATCGGACCTTAGAAACAGTGACTCAGTGTGATCATAATCACCAGCCATGTTAATGACCCGTATTACTCTTTTTTGTAACATAACTGTTGGATTTATTATTGTTTTGAAGGTCGTGCTCCACAGTTCCACACATTAGGAAAAAAGGAAGTATAAATGAACAATAAATTATATGCAGGGCACTATAATCTAACACATCCTTAGTTTTATTAAAAAAAAAAAAAACTTCTATTGATTTTAATATTTTACCTGTAAAATAATAAAACATGTTATGTTTCATGTTAATTTATAATCAGTAACTGTAATCAGTTTTAGTATTACAAACATTTTATTCAATATTACACAGTATAACACTAGTGTGCTCGTTACAGCACTGTGTACCTGTACTATTTGATTTTACATGCGACTGAAGACTCCCAGTCACCATGTAATGACAAACAGAGGACGAGATACAGTAAAGGATAAAAAGTAAGTGGTTAAAAGTCTGATAGTGAAATATTTCAGCTGGTGACAAACATTTCCATCTTGTCTTAAGCAAAGGACATGGCAACTCAGAAATCACTTTGCATTCAATTCAGTTCAATTCATCTTTTAAAGAACCAAAAACAATCCACACAAGCACAGAGAGAACATTCAAACCTCACACAGAAAGGCACTGGCTCGATTCGAACTCAGGACCCTCTGCTGCGAGGCAACAGTGCTAACCACTGCACACTCCAAATATGAAACACTTCAAAAACAAATATATATTTTTCTCCAGTATAGGGTCATAGAGGAGTATTAAATATAGAGTTAAAATAAAGCAATCAATAAATCATTCAAAATTATGACATTGAACTATTTTCAAAGTACCGAAGGCCAGACTCTTATTCAGATGCTCCTTTTTTCTGGTAGTCAATTACAAATCTCAAATTTTTTGTTTACACGCATACCTCCTCCTTCTTAAAGCTGATTTTCAATCCCAAACTTCCTATCTAACATTTTGTCAACAGGAGATTACATCTCAGCACGATAAATTAGAAAACTAGTACATGCATATGTTCTCATTCACATACACAGAAAACCTCTAGATTAGTTTTCTGTTGAAACCTTGTCCCTAACCTTACTTCCATCCACAGACTCTGATGTTGGCATGACAACTGTGAATCGCTGCCTGGATGCAGCCAAGGCTTGCAATGTGGACGACTTGTGCCAGAAGCTCCGCACAGAATATGTCTCAGCTTGTATCAAACCCACTGCCAAGTCAGGCCTGTGCAACCAGCCTAAATGCCATAAGGCCCTGCGCAGGTTCTTTGACCGAGTTCCTGCTGACTATACACACGAGCTGCTCTTTTGCCCATGTACGGACACAGCCTGTGCAGAGCGTCGAAGGCAGACCATTGTACCCAGCTGCTCATATGAAACCGTGGAAAAACCTAACTGCATTCAACAGATGGGGATCTGCAAAGATGACATTGTGTGCAGGTAGGAACAGAATTAAATATGTAATAATAGACTAATAACAGACAATATTTGACAAATTTATGCATAAAAACATAAAGGAGATGTGCATGCATCTGTAAATCCGTAAAATGTTATAGGTTCCCCTTACAAATATTATTTTACAACTATTTCTATTTTAGTTTTTGGGAAATAAATAACTGGCAGATATAATCGGACACCTCTCCAGTGAGGTGGCAGTTGTACTTCTTGTTCTGCTTTGGAGCAAAAAGCAGTTTTTCACCTGCTACAGGTTCTGGCTAGAGGGTAATTCAAGCTTGAAGTACATTTTCCAGAGCAGAACAATACAACCATCACCAGCTCCTGAAGTTAGTTTCTCTCTGGAGAAGCTAGCTGGCGGAAAGCAGGAAACGAAAAGGACTGAACAGCACAAACTAGTCTTTCAAAGTAAGAGCAAGGGCGTTACCAACTAGATGGCATTTTCTCCCAGAAAAAAAAAATAAAAGTTTGCAAATGCTGCCTTCATCAGCACCCTGCATAAATAAAAGTTTATTTACGGGAAAGCATTTATCTCTATGCCATCTTATTTTGATACAGCAACACACAGGACTAAGATAATTGTTTCCTCCAGCTTTGATATTGCTTAATACTCTAGTTTGTCTTGTTTTTCTTGGATATAGATTTTACATGTATTCTCTATACATATTAAGGGCAGTGCTGCTCAATAGCATGGCTCTTTGAAACTAAATAAACAGCCACTCAATCAACAAAATGGCCTGCTGTTTTACCCTAAAGCTTTGTACCACCAGTGGTTAGAACACCCCAGAGAGTCTGTTGGAATAACACATTAAATATTTAGCACAGATAAAGAGCCAGATGGATCAGAGTTATCACTCATTGCTATCTCTGGTCATGGCCATTATTTTTCCACAGCCCCATTAGACTCAGAGGGCTTTACTAATGATCCCAGGTCTGGGGGATAAAATATATTACTCTTTCTATCACTTTCACATTACAGCTCAGTGCTTTCACTCTTCGCCGTGGCCTGCAATATTTCTTTATGTTGGAGCAGCAAACTCTTAATTAAATGACTGAGTTATAACTTAAGTTACTTAGAGTAAAAAATTATATTTCAAAAGGAAATCAGCAAACCTTTTAGATAAAAAAAATATAGAGTTCTGTTGTGTTCTGTAGTACTCTGTAGAACTAGTACCCATTTTGTGTTTTTATAGGTCTCGTCTGGCACAGTTTCGGTATGACTGCGAACCGTCCAAAACATCTGCCAGTGGCTGCAAGCAAGAGAACTATGGAGCCTGCCTCCTCGCCTACACAGGGCTTATAGGTAGGTGAAAATCTGAAATGTAACGGAGAGCGAAAACACACAGAGTCGAAAAAATAAAATGAAATCAACTGCTGTAGGAGGAGAAAGACAGTATGCAAGGGACGTTGTGTGGCATATGCTGGGAGAGAGAAGGAAAGAGAAAATTGTGCAGCCTGTAATACACCTGAATGAGTGGAAGCTAGCTAGAAGCGAAATTAATAAATACAGAACAGGTGAAGATTGAGTGGGAGAATGAAATGAAACTTCTTGAGATTGAAAAGACAAAGTTCAGCTTGGTATAAGATGCAAAAGCATAAAAATCTCTCATTACAGAAGAAATTGAAGCTCTTTATACAGAGTGAGGCTTAATCTGTTTTATAAGAGGTGGCAAAAGAAAAAGAGCAGGTAGCGCAGACATTACTTTTGCATGCACTGGAAAGAGGAGCTAACCTAATGCATTTCAAGAACCTCAAATGGTGCCCCTCAGCACAAACACACACTTGGCATTTTCATTCTTGTCTTGTATTTATTAAAGTACTTGAAAATCCCACCAACACTATGTTGGGGGGCGTGGGGGTGAAACGGAAAACAATCTCAATGCCAGAGACTTATGTGACCTAAAAAAGAGAAAATTGGAGCATTTTTCAGCATCACTCTATTATATAATATGACTGCAGCTAATCTAACCTGTGGTGTTATAATATTACCTTGCTTTAACATCAGGTCAGTGTATAGGGAATGCAGAGTCCATTAATGCTTCAGAAAATAATGCATCATGATTACAGTGTAACAGCTCAAAAGCAATGTACATTTAATATTGATTGACGCCTGGTGCTGTCTCTCTGCAGGAAGTAAACTAACTCCCAACTATGTTGACAACTCCACGTCCAGCGTAGCCCCATGGTGCTCATGCTCAGGCAGTGGGAGCCAGAGAGAAGAGTGTGAGGATTTCCTGGGATATTTCACAGACAACATCTGTCTCAGTAAGTGCTACCTTTTTACTCTATTGTCAACAAAGTAGTGCAACTACTCAGTTTTTTTGTGTAGGATTGTGTTCATTTTTAGATATTTGGGAATAAATCATTAGACTACTGCGTAACTGGTGATATGCGGTTGAAAAGAAGGAGTGAATGTGCATTTTTGTAAGTTTTGGTTTTTAGATTAACCCTGGTCAGTGCTAACCCTTGTGTAATGTTAATATTTTTGTTACTCTGCCAACATTATTGTGTTATTAAATCAATGCAACCATAACCATCCATCCATTCTCTTCGGCTTATCCGTTTCAGGGACTTGCTGGCGCTGAAGCGTATCCTAGCCGCCATAGGGCGAGACGCGGGGTACAACCATAATAATTTATGGATGTTTACTTTTTCTCAATTGCAAGCATTGGAGACCACATGTATGGTTAATATTTGGAATGTACCGCTGTTAAAGCACATGTATGTACAGAAGTGATACTCGTGACAAAATGTAATTAAAAAAGAAAAATCAGTCATAATCAAGATATACTGTAGGTGGAAAGAAATATGTTTATCTTGAACAAATATAAAAGAAGGAAAGTTTTCTGGTAACTAACTGTTTACTTCTTTGAAATGGACCAGATTTATGTCACTCTGGAAAACAAATAGCCCATGTGTGCCGGTCTATATGAGGGACTATTTTGCTGTGTCTTGCATATGTATTTCCTACACTTGGTGAATGTATACTGTGACTTCCTGCCCATCTTGTTTTCTCACACATTGCAGCTCTTATATATTTATTGCCACTGAATCCAGAACAGAATTTAGATCAGGGAACATTTTTTGATAGTGAGGAATTTCTAGAGGCATCTGGGATGAAAAGTTCTTAATCAGATTTGAGGTCCTGGTCGTGGTTGCACCACGCTGGCAGTTCTGTGGCGTGGCTCATTCCTTGAGCAAGAAGGCCAAACGATTTTAACATTTTTCTTTCCTTGCTGAAAGGTATTGGGCTTGTTCTGGGCCTAAATGATGGTCAAGCTCATCCTTGTTTCATCCTATCTAATAAAAGCAAAAGGCCTTGCATTCATTATCTTCCAAATCCTCCTCTATTCTACAATTTCTGAGTAGAGAATCTTTTCATGATTGATACACAGTGACACATGCAAAGTGTTGTATTCCACTGCTGATTTGCAGTTGATTTAAATAGTTCCCAAACAAAGGGTAACATTTGCAGGAATGTGGAAGCCAACAGGTGTAGATGCTTAAAAATGTAACACTGTTGGGAACTTGTGGGGAAAAATCCGGAGCAGAAAGATGAAAACGGACATATATGCAGGTACACACATACAAACAAATACACCCTGCTCCATCCACACACTCAGTGTTTACAGAATGAGGTCAGGGGTTAAACTTCAGGGAGACTTCCTGGGGATATTAACAATTTAGCTCATTTATATTTTATATTATATTCACTATATAGTAAATTACCTTATGTGAAATTGCACTGCATCTGGCATTTTTAAGCTAAAAAACAGGTTTAAAAAGACAGAGCCTGCAACTGTAGAGCTGAAATAAATCCTGGCTTCCAAAATTGCTGGCTTGCTCTGATTTCTGTGGTTTCACATCCTTCCACTTAACTCCTGGTTGAGCGGTGTAGTTTCATTTGTAAGATAAATCACAAAAATTGCATTTCCTAATCAGTATAATTTTCACTGATAACCTGTAATACGGGACATTCAAAGGGCTTGATATGAAAAACAAACTAAGCTCCATGGCAGGCATAGCGATAGGATGGAGCTGTTGGGATTCAGTGAGAAAAATGTTTTCCAGCATACTTCATCACTGGCACACAGAGAGATGTATTTAAATCAAGGATCTTTTTGAAAAATTCAGAGTATGCTCTTTTCTCACTGTCTCTGTTTCATTCTTTTATTTATGAATGAAACAAAACACTTCTTTATTTTGCATGATTAAATTACACTTTATGTGGTTTCCTTGGTAATTCCACCTGCGTGTTCAGACAGTCACTTCTAAGTGAATTATACGTAAGCCACCCTGTAATTATTAGCCAGTTTAAAACGTATTACTTTTATTTAAAGAACTGGTGGAAAATAAAGATCTAAATCACAAATACTGGGTTTAGAAAAAGTTCCAGTTCTCTGGAAAATAATCACACCATTCTTGAAAGGTCCCTCAGACCTTGGTGCGCAGGTAGAAGGAGATTCAAAAGGTTTTTTATGAGTATCTAAAGCAGGAGTAGACAATTAATTTTCCCGAGGTTCCATATGAGACACTGGGACAGTCCCAATTTCTCATGTGGCCTCTTGAGTAAATTAATTGCCCACTCCTTTTCTAAACTCTTTTTTTGTTGTTCAGAGGTGAGCAAGAAATACAAATTCTTAAACACAACTTTTATCTCTTGATATTTTTTCTTTTTCTTTTGGGCTACTGGAAATTTTTACATAATTTTATTGTTCTTTATGTGATCTTTAAAAACTGAGTGCTTATTTATACTTGCTGCATCAAATTAGCAAGTATAGGCTAGATTTAAAATATGGTTATATATTTATTCTTTTACACACATATATACATGCATTTATTATAATCTACTAGGTTCTCCTGTTATTTAATGAGGGAAATAATTCTGATAAGTTTGCTGACTTACATAGTGAGCATTTTTTGCTGTTTACTTTTATAAAATATGAGGCCAACCAAACTTTATTTTTACAGTGGTGCTAACCAAAGTGCATAAAGCTGTTGAACTTGCTTTTATTAAAGCACACTGATCTTTAATTATCTATAGCCATGTAACAAAGATGTTACAGATTTACTTCCAGAACTTGCTGATATTTGTTGACATGTCTGTTTACATATGATGCTTTTTAGAAAACATAAACAACTGTAACTCTCAAACACACTGAGCTGACAGAACATAAATTAGTCACCATTGCCGTGCATATATTTGCATTATGTCCAGAGCCCAGCACCGATTTCTGTAGTCTCTTTGTTTTCCATGCAAATTTTTTAACTTCCTCTCTTTCCTTCATATTTTTATGACCTCTGCTCTGGAGTGTGAATAATTAATGTCCTTATTGCTGACCTTACCGAGCATATATCTATCACAGAACCTGTACACATTGAGAATATCTTTGGTATGTGTAGCGAGGTGAATCTTTGGCCAGTCTTTTCTCGGCCCCCTGCCTAGAAAAGATACAGAGACGTCTCACAGTTATTTGGCCAGTGCAAACGGTCTAAGAGTTAATGAGGTCGATGTGGAGAGGCAGGTGCAGTTTGGATACTTGTAGAGAATACTGAGTATTTTCGCCTTTCTTTTTTCCTTTTCTCCTATGCTGTCCAACTCCAAACTGGCCCTGGCCTAGGAGAACCTCTTATGCAAGATTTACAACACAGAACAGGAGGCATCTGTCATGACTGAATAAGACATGAATGTAACTCAATGAAAACACCAAGCTGGTGTTGCTGAGGAAGAGTAGTATTTTTTACTGCTACGTCTAATGTTTCAGGTAATGCGTTCATGATGTTTGGAAGGGAATCAGACCAACAGCCGACTCTCATCCAGCACAGCACAACCAGCCAAGGCAGAAGAGAAAACAGCAGCACCACCTCTCCACCCGAAACTATGAGGAACATTCTGGACACAATAATACCAACACAGGTGTGCGGTATTCTCGTTGTTCTCGTCTTGCAGCTCTGCAAAGTCCCACGTTGTTCAGCAAACCATTTCAAATCAAATCAAATTTTATTTGTCACATACACAGTCATACACAGTATGATATGCAGTGAAATGCTTTATACAACTGCCCGTGACCTTAAAATAAAAGACTACGACATAAAGAATAAATATGGAAAGGAAAACAAAAGGTAAGTTTAACTAAGAAAGAATAAAACAAAATATAGAATTAGAATAAAATAACATAACATAACTGTACAGTGCAAAATATGCAATAAAAGAGACATATATGAAAAAGTAGAAAAATAAGAGACAGCTGTGTTGTACAATACCAAATATACAATATAAGAAACGGGTATAAATAAATAAATAGAAATGGCACGGGTTAAGTGTTTAAATGTTTAAAGTGACTGTGCATCCGGGTAGCAGTACAGTGTGGTGAGCGTATC
>VUQR01023520.1:0-10578 GCA_015108515.1 Hemichromis elongatus | reverse complement strand
TCTTGGAATTATCTTTGCCAGCTTCCTTCCTTCACCCGATTCTCTCGGGCTTTGTCTCTCTGAGTCTCTCTCGCACTCTCTCCCTCTCTGTGTCTTCCTCTGCCTTTCTCTCATACAGTCTCTGAGTCCCAGAGAGACCGAGAGGCAGAGTAGGGGGTGGTGAGGTTTGACTCTGCGTTGCTTTTGGGCTTTGAAGTGTGTGTTGATGAGAGAAAGCGGAGTACGGTGTTCAGACAGGCCCCTAATGAGGGAATTAAGAAGCTACGCTGGCCGTTCCCCATACTAACTTCCCAAGCAAAACACAAGGCGAGCGTGCGTGAGTGCGTTCACAAGTGTGTGTGCTTGTATCTGTGTGCAGAGGAGAGACGGAGTGTAAGAGAAGGGCTAATCTGTCAGACTTAATCAAGCATCTGGCGGCCCTGCCTCTCACCTACAGTAAAAAAGGGAAACTTGGCCTCAGCATTAGGGGTGCTGCAAGCATGTCCTTGAGCTGTGTAGCTTCTCAACTTTACACTATAAAGTTTCCAGTTTACCATTTTAAAATTAAGTAAGCGGCTCTTGTGTTTGTGACTCCCAGACTTACGATAGTGCGAGTCTAGGTAGCCGTTGCGGGGGTCCATAGCAAACAGCGTGCCCCGGTATGGAAGTGCATGGTCAGCCAGATGGGGCAGGGAACCGTGCTGCTCCTTCTTGAGCAGGGAAGGGCGTTCCTCCGTGGACGTAGAGGGCTCCTCATTTATGCTTCTGTCAGGGGCTCCAGGTGTCGGGACCTGAGAGCTGATGGCGTTGCGCCTCTCACGGTGGTAAGGCGTGCCTGAACTCTCATCCTCTGCACGGATATGAAGACAGAAAGACAGAAGAGGAAGAATTTAGAAGGGCAACACATTTTTCTTTTAAACAGATATCAGAATAAAAGCTGTAGCTATGAACGCTGCTCACGTAGTGGGGGAGCTGATAAAAGGAGGAGCCGGAGATCAGCTTTGCACACCTGAAACCTACGATAAATCTGCCTTCCTTCAGCCCCTGGATATGAGAGTTTAGAAGCAGTCAGTGTATGAGCAAACGCACACCATGGATGAAAAAATTCCAAACTCAAACAGCTGAACAGGTGCTTAAATTCATATCTGTCTGTTCTTTTTTATTTAAAAATAAATTCTCATGAAGAAGACAACTCAGGTGTTCAGTCAGCATTCAATGATGCCCATTAGCAAGCATCATTGGCTACACCAACCCCACCCTGCTTCAGTCTCTATTCTCCCCCCGACCCCCACCTTTCACTCTTAAACTAAATCTTTTTCTCTTTTTCTATCTGTGTCGAAAGCGAAAATTAGGAGGCCCTCTGGAGAAAGCTGCTTGGCATGCTGTATAAAGCGGATAAATGTGGAGCTGAGTTCAAGGGCTAAGCTCCACCAGAAAGAACTGACCTCTGGCCCCTTGGCTTGACCTCTGAGATGACATATATAAGGGTCAGTTAGCCTTGTGACCTGGTATTAGCCCTTTCTGTAGTGTGATACCACAGAGACTAACTCAGAAAGCTAAATGCCATCGAAAGTATGTCATTATTTTTCATTTTGGTTGATTTAATCTTTAAAACAGGGGGACATAAATCCTTCCTGATAATTTAGGCCTGGATGTCATGATGCTCAGGGACAGACTGAACTGGGATATTTTAGTGAATAGCACTGTGGTGTGTTTGTAGGAAGTTCTGTAAAATCACTGGTGACATGTCAACTAGATAGGCAGACCAGCTCTTACATGAATGCAATTGTTCGTATGTGGCCTATTTTATGCATTATTGTGTTTTTATACATTTTGATATTTTGAGAGGGTCAAAACATTTGTTTTCACTGCATAGCTTTAAATCCAGACAATCTTCAATAACACGATCTTAGGGACTTGGGTACTTTCTTAGGTTTTGCTTTGAACTGAGACAAAATGCATCTGTATGTTACAGACTCAAAAAAATCATTTGTCAAGAGCAAGCCCTTTTTTTTTCATGCCCTGAGCCAAATCCTTCAGTTCCAGCTTGTGTTGCCTGCAGGTCTCCATGTTCAGCCCGGGTTATATGCAATTATGAGTTCACCACTAAGGGTGTTGGTCATCAGTACACTCCAATGTTCTTTCTTGTATTAACGTTTCTCACCGGGAACATGGCAAAATACCGTTGTGCTGGCGCCAGAGGTACTGCAGTATTAGCAGCCTAACAGCGTGAGCAGCTCCCCCACTATGTGCTGCAACCCAACAGCATCCAACTGCCAATTAAGAAACAGAAGAGAGGGCCAGATTAAAGAGCACACTACCTTAAGCACTGAAGAGTGCTGCTATAGAGCTGTAGCACTTCACAGAAGAAGAGAAGCGATCAGAAAGGAGGAGGTTAAGAGAGAAAAACAGAAAGAGAGAATGAGATTGAGAGAGGCGAAGAGAGCGACAGAGCAGGAGGAGCAACCCAAGGGTCCTGCTTTTATTCCCTTCACTCTCCCACATCCATTACCTGCGTTTGGACCAGCGTGCCCTCGTGCAGCACTGGCAGCAGTTTCAAGGATTCTTAACGCGGAACTGACAACCAGAGAGGCAAGGCGCTCTCATCCCCGGGAAATGACAGTGTCAGTTATGATATAAGTATTTAATCCTATACTGCACAGCCAGTGATCTTATTAAGGGAATAATGCAACTTATACGGTTAAAGCTGGATTAATAGGTCTGCGCTTGCAAAGCGCAATATTAACATAAAGGGATTTCAGAATTGGGTTCATCTCCTGACATGAATTGAGGAAGTCGAGACTGTAAACTATGCGGGGAGCGAGCGATGCTAAGGGCAGAGCGTGTGGCTGTGTGCAGCTCAGGCTCCTACTGTGTACTCTCAATTCTTTCACATCCAGAAAAATCTAGCATTACATCTGGGAAAGTAGAAACTTTCTACATATTCATGAGCTCGTTTTCGTAGTTTCATACATATATTTGATGTTTTATAAATACGTTCATCACTGGGGCTTCATATGATGTAGCGTGAAGTTATGAAAAACTACAAAGAAGACTCAACTGTTTACTTTTAAAAATATAAATATATACTTTACATTTCTATTTGCTAAGTATTTCAGTGAAAACTACTCTTCTTGCCCTTGATCTTTCGTGTGCTATCTTTTTCTTTCCTTTTTAGTTTCTCGGTGACCCCCACCTCTATTCAGATGTGTCTTTCTCTCTCAAGGGAGGTCAAGCGACTAATAGTTCAATCACAGCACTGTCACAGTACCACCATCCCCCCTCCAGTCACCCTAGCAAGCCCTGGGAGGGTTTCATCATTCTACCATATACCACCTAGAGGGAGTTCATTACATCAGTTCATGGGACCTTAAATAGTTAAACAAACACTTTGCAGCACAAGGGTCAATTGACTCCTTGACTCCTCAGTGGAGGAAAGCGAGTCTCCGGTAAGATTTTTCTTCTGTGCTGCTTGTACCTGGCCAGTGGAAACTTTTTACATCCTTCCAACGTGTTGAGCATCTGTCAAAAAATGAGGTAATGAAGACAGAGAAGACACAGGTAAACACATGCAACTTTGAAAAGTTCAACCCTGCAACACTTCTCCAACTCTGACCATCAGCCCAGCAGACCCTTTCCCCTTTTCCCTCCCTCATTTTCCATTCCTCTTTTATTTCCCTCTCTTTTCCCATGGTTGCCGCATCCAGTCCTCTACCAGTTTGCAGGTCTATTCAGCCCAACACAAAAGCAGCAGGCCGGTCCTCTGTGGACCAGAGGAAAAGCATGCCTCTCAAAAAAACAGAAAAAAGAACTATCCCGCTCTCTCTATGGTGATTGAATTTCTTAACATCTTTTCAAAAAGCGCTTAAATGCCTGGAGGCGAGAGGAAGAAACAAGCTAATGGTGGATGGGGAGCACTGAACAAATTTCAGAGCCCTTTCCTGCTCGCGTTTGAGGTTGAAAGCGAGCTCCTGCCTTTCAAGTTTCAAAGTCCTCCTTCCTCCCGCAGTGTCACTGAAGGATTTGAAAAGAAGGTAATTGTGCTCACTGCCGTCCTGATCAGAGCACACGCCCCAGCTCTAGTATTTCAGGAGCTTTCTCTGCCACTATAATGGTACCTGGTGCTCCATTCCTGCATTCTTCCTCCCTTACTACTCTTTCTCCTCCTTCTCTCTCTCTCTCTCTGACCCTCTACAAATGCACTCTGTATTGCTCTCACTCACTTGGTTTCTATCCTTCTTTCACCCCCAGCAAGCCGCTCATTAAATCCTAAAACCCAGGTTTCTCCCTTTTTTCCTCTTGTCTGGGGTGTCTATTGTAGGATTCTGGTTCAAATACCTTTCAAGAAAACCCTATGCATGGCCTTTAATATGGCAGTATAAAAGACAGCGTGGATGCAATGACAAAATGAAATTTTGAAAGAGATAATGAGATATGGAGTGGGGCCAGTACCTATGAGAGCTGGGCCCTGGGACAAGAGGGGGGCTAAAGTTAAGGACGCCCAGCCAATTCAAAGAAATAGCAAGTGAAACAAAACGCTCAGCTTGTTGTTTTTGAAGGCATTTTCTAGAGGCGCAGGTTAAGAACGAGGACTGTTGTTCCTCCACATGCCAATCGGTCCCTCACTCCCAACCATCCGATTCGCTTTGAACTTATTCAGCGTCTCCAAAGTTGGGACACGTATGTTGTACAAAGGGCCATTGCGAACTGTAGTTCCCCTCAGCCCCAGTTTCCGCTTTTTCTAAAAGCTCAAAATATCAGAAGGGGTGTTCTTGTACCTCTGAGCCAAAGCCAGACATGCGCTGTATTCCACCTTCGAACTTCTCAAAGCGCTGTTTGTCAGTGGCACAAACAAGTTTTGGCTGGGGAGCACATGGAGAGCGAACAAGGAGAAGAGGAGTGGAGGATATGCAGTGAAATCACAAAACACTTCTTCAAAGCTCCTCTCCTCCTGTGCAATAATCTCTTGCTCCCTTTTTCTTTCTCTTGCAAATCAACTCCCGGGAAAGACTCAAGACTCCCCAATTAACAATGAGAGGGGGAAGAAAAATTCCAGCAGCTGGCTGGAGTTTAATAAGACTACCTCTCCAAGCAGCTTAGGCTTATGTACCTGATTCACCGGCCCTGGCATTGGAGCTAAAGACAGAGGGAATCATTCACGATTAGTGCAGGCTGAAATACGAGGGAGAGAGGGAGAGACCGTTCAAGCTCTACCAAACCCAACAGCAGGCGCGCAGGGGATTACTGCAATTGTGTGAGGTATTTTTCTGATCAACTTCTTGGCTGATAGGCTCAATGCCACAAGGAGCTTGGGGCCTTCCACAGAACAAGGTTCAGTTATGCATTATGTGAAGGTTAGCGAGCCTTGCTGTATCTGCCTAAAGAGGTTGACTTTCGAGCAACTTCCTTAACAAAGACATCTAAATGTCAGAAGGCAGAATGAGGTCATTACTCTGATATCTGTGGGCAGGATAGTTAGCAATCCCCCCAGTGCAAACGTCTGGGGAACTTCAGCAAATATAAAAGTTAGCTCCCTCTCACTCTACACTCGTGTTTGATTCTGTCTCTGCAGAGTGAACCCGCTGTGGTACATTATTTAACTATCAGTGCCTGATTGATGTTTGGACGAATTGCCGAGAGAGGTCAGGATGTTCCCTCTCCTGGTTAGCAGTCTATTGTCGGCGGCTGATTTCCCACACAGCGTCCGCAAATGCCCTCTTCAATATTCATCTAGGCAAATTTGACGACTCCCACATCTCAATTTGGCTCTCGGCAGCCTACGCCCCAGCCCCCTGCTCCACTACTCGTGGTCCCAGCTTGCTCTCTCTGCCGCCGGGGGTCTTCTGGGACGCACCCAGAGCCTCAGCATCTCACAGTCCCAGCCTCCAGGCCCTGGGGCTGGGGAGGGGCAAATCAAAGCCTGCTTGGCTCTTTTCTCCTTCCCTGCGCTCACCTCAAATCAGCCTCACAGCAGGGTTGTGTCGTGCCTAGCCTCCGCCTGCCCTAAGCTACCCCTTATTCACCCATTAGGGGCACAGGCCCACCGTAGAGCTGCCCGAAACCCCACTACCATTTCATCAGGGCCACATTGTGAGGGAGCAATGAGCATCGCAGTGAGAGAGCTGAAAGCCCTGACTGTAAAAAGCACACTGATGCGTTTTTGACCACGGATAGTTACAGCTTTTAAGGTTTTTCACTCAAAGGGCACCTTGGCCTGTATTCTTTGAGGAATCAAACACCAAGAGATGCATTTGATCAAGGCTTCAAAGCAAAAAGATGCCATTTAGTGCTCTGATTGGCTCATAGACTGTATTAGCATTGCTTCAGACTGTCACAAGCCAGCTATCATCAGCCATAACCTGTTAGACCTTTATAATGTCCTCTGCAACAATATAAAATGATTATGTGCTAGGGCAAATGAGGGCATGGTCATGTCCGCATGGGATAGTGTGTCTTCGAGGGTGGATCTGGGCGCACTGCCCACCAGACCAGAGTGGGCCAGCTTTCCACTGGGCCATAGCGCTGGAATCCCGCTTCTGACACCACAGTGATCCGGACCAAGTCTGTGGCACTCAGATTAGGAACGGCTCGCCAAGAGAAATGAATATCCAGCCAAAGCAAAGAAATGCAGAGCCAACAGTTGGGATAAAATTATAAAAAAAATAATACAGTAATTTCAAGCACATCAAATATGATCCAAAATTCCACCCTGTCTATATCTCACCTTTTAGTATAGAATGAGAATTTATAAAGCTCTAAGCACGAATAATCCGCTTTTATTAGTGCAAACCTTGTGCATTTATTATTAAAATATTCTCATGTAAACAAAATGAGTTTTTGCTTGTGTAATGAAAAATATCCACACATTGGGGTTGAGGTTTGTAAGAGCCTTTTAGTGCAATGCATTGAGACATTGAGAACCCCATTAAGATAGTTTGCCCACACTTACTGGGAGTTGGATAATTAGACACTTCAAAGGCACCTGCCCGCCCTCCCAGGGGGGACAGAAATCGCCGCCCCACGACCCGTTTAAAAGCATGTTAACTCGTATCTGAGGCTAGCAGGCTAATTTAACTTTTGACATTTGATATCTGAGGAATGAGAGAGATCAGCCATTTAGCTGGAACAGGATTACACCCCCGCACACCCCCCTCCTTCTCTCCCACCCGTTCCAACCCAAACCCCCCCGCTCTACCAGTCAGGCCGGATTCATTAATTTTCTTGCTGCTAAGCACTTTATCAATGACTAGTGAACATCTAAGTCCAGAGTGGACTCTCTCCCTCCCTCCCTCACTCCTCCATGGTGATTAAACCCGTGGATGTTCAGATCTGTCGGTCTAATTCACTGCCTCTCTGTTGCTGCTGATCTCTTCTCACACCTAAGCAGCAGCTAAGTAAACAGAGGTGAAACTTTTTTTAGAGTCAGGCTCGAACATCATTCATACCACATCCAGTTTAAACTGCATATGATGAGGTCAAAATGCCAGCAACACTTGTACAAATAGTACAGCTCTATCGCTACCCCAACGCGTGTCAGCTCGTGGCCTTTATCACAGTCATGAAATAGGTGAAGTAATTCCAGAAGCCTCTACTGTATCTAAACTGTATCTAAAAAGCACTTCCCTGATGATTTTAAAATGGTGTAACAGTAGGAAAAAGGCTGATCTTCTTCATCCTATTTCAGTCGGGAAGGATAAAACTGAGTACAGACCATTTCATCGCACACAATTATCATGCAGTTTTAGGGTGGGTCACAGATTTGTACACGTACTGCAGGATGAGCAGTACTTCTTTCAGGGTCATTTTCAAGGTAAAAAGAAGTTCCTAAAAACTGCTGGGGCTCGATAGGGATTCATTTAGGTTTCAACCTGTTTTATTTAAAAAAAAAAAAAAAAAAAGGATCAGGACCAAGAAAAGAGATGGAAAAGAAAAATTTGTTGGATTTCAACGAAATGAATGTGGGAGATGAAATGAATGAAAAATCAAGAAGAATACATTTACCTTACTTCAAAACAGGAGTATAAGCATATGAAGGATCACAACCTCAAGTTTCCCAGAGTAGGAAACTACCACATGTTGCAGTTACAGCAACGCAGCGACAAATGCTGCGTTGCATTTGCCTCAGGATTGGATGCTGAAGCTGGGACTCACGTGACTCCTGAATTGAGCTCCTTAAGAAGGTAGAACATTCATCCACCACTAGCAATACAGAACAATGCTCTTTTTTTTGGTTACACTTAACACCCCTGCAGCACACTCATGAATAGAGCCTCATTATTGAACCGTCATTTTGCATTACTACGTCAGGCTTGGTGGGTGGTTCCAACTTTCTGTGTTGAAAATTCTGACTTCCGACTTCAACCGGAATGCAGTGAAAGCTGCTAGTGTCGATGCTTAGCATAAAGCAGGGGACAGCATCACAGTGAGCAGTCTGGAGTTACACACTGAAGGCAAATGACAGACTAAAGAGTTTTATCAAGAGTTTGCATCACATAGCGTACAACACAAGCAGGCTAGTCACCACATCGGTACATTTCTAAAGGTGGTTTTCTGGCCTGTAGCTAAACAAACTGCAAACATACATTTCTCCAAAGTAAGCTTTGTTGTGCTCAGGCTAAGCTTGTTGAGCAACATAAGGTTTGGACGGAATTCAAGTTTCTTATCTTAGTTTCTGCAAACTGTTCGCTGACTTTTGCTTAGCTTGTTAATGTTGCATGCTACATAACAAGCAATCAACCATTGCAATGCAATTTAGCAGGCCAGTGCAGTCAGTTTTGGACTCATGCAGGTTTCTCACAGAGTAGCTCGTGATTTAGTTTATCTCAGCTAACACCTCATGAGAATACCCTTTTTCTGCCTCCTCCTGCTTTCTGTCATCACTTCCCCCAATCACAATTCAGCTGTCGCAGTTAAATCTTTTTCTGTTTAAGCTGCGAGATGAATGAACTGCTGATTTCAAACTTGTCATACCAATGAAACTGAACAGCCAACCAACATAAGTGTAGAAAAACTACAGGCATAGATTTAATTGTGTTTATTTAAAGTACCTTTCCAAATATATTCAAATTTAGCTAGCCATCGTTGACATATCACAGTTTGGGAGTTTTGAGGGGAGTTAATTTGCAACCATAAATCTGCATTAGTCCCAGTCTCATGCTTTCTGCTGAATGTCTACATTACAGGTTGAATCGAGGGCTACACGTGAGTGTGACGGATCTGGGTTAAACGAACAGCATGCCTGGAGCTTTGATGCTGCAGCTGGTAATGCTTACAGTTTCTAACCCATCACATTTAAACACAAAGGTCTTTTTTTTCCGAGACCATGACAATCAGAAATCCAAACTACAAGCCAAATGCCATAAAAATAACACAACTCAACAGACTCACTTCACTGGGTTCCCACAATGAAGGGCTGTTCTTTGGCACGCACATTAATCCACCCTGGCTTCAAAAAAGTGAATCAACACTTTACTTTTACAACTCCAATTATGTAAAATAACATTGGCTCATTTTCCAGTTTCTTCATCAAGACCGAGCAGCTAACAGTTCAGTTCATAAAGATTTTCTGATATGCTGTCATTGTATGACGCCCAATAGTCGGGCCACATTTGCTACATAAGAACTGACCCTTAATTGCCCCCAATGTGTGATATCAGCGGGAGTGCTGGCTTAATAACAAAGGGTAGTTTAGCCCTCTCCTCCTCAAAATAAAGGTGAGATGTGGACAACTTCATTATAGTGCCTGCACAGGCAGGGAAAGCCCCACAGATTAGAGGATCTGCCATGTTGGCCAAACAGACTTAACCACTGTCTGTTGGGAAGGGGCTGAAGGTTGGAGGTGAGCGAGGAAATGAAAAAGCACAAGATTTCTATGTGATTAGATAAATGCCTCTGTAAAGCAAGAGAAAGCACAATACACGGTGAAACTTGCAGGTGTGGACAATTTATGGGACTAGCTGCTGGAGCAATTGTCTCATATGTCACAGGTTAGATCAGCCAGGATGCGTCAAGTATGACTGAGGCGCTATATGCTCACTTAACGTCAAGTGTAGTACAGAGTATAGAGAATGTTTATCTGAGAGCATCCCAGAAGTTAGAGATTATTAGTATATATCGCTCTTGAGCAGTGACGTGCAGTCAGGGGAGGCAGGTGAGGCCGTGCCTCACCTGTCATTATGGAAATATAAAATTGAAAAATAAATTAAATGGTTATATTTATTCAGTGATTTGTATTTTAAAGTTCTTTTCCATTTAACGTCACCATTTTTAGATTTTTTTTCAAAATTGCTGAATTTTCACATTTACCGTTCAAATACTAAGAAGAGACGAGCGGTGAGGCAGCAGCCCGCTGAGCCTCACCGTGGATTACGCAATGACTATGCTAACGGTGCTGGCATGCTATGCAGTGAGACCGTATTGCTGTCCCTCTGCATGTCGCTATTAAAATGTCGAACACTTTTACTATATGAACTAAATTCCATATTTTAGCTTGTTTATATAATGCACAGTGTTTTTTTTTATCAACAACTGTGTGTATTCTTGTGCTGAGCGATCATAAAACTGAACTAGGTGAGGCACGCAGTTCTCCTGCCTCATGGC
>VUQR01023519.1:0-11128 GCA_015108515.1 Hemichromis elongatus | reverse complement strand
GTACCTGGGAACATCTAAAAGCATCAAGTCTGCTGACCTCAAAGATCTCCTGGGGCAGTAAATGCTAAGAAGCTCTGCCAGGTAAGGAGGTGCAGTGCCGTTAAGAGCCTTATAACACAACTTATTTACAGATTTTACACATTATGTGTAGTAGTTGATCTTAAAACAAGTCTGGATACTTTTTTAAGGCCACAGCAGATTTTTAACTAAAAACAAAAACAACCGGCTTATGCAATATGTTATACTTCTATATTTAAAAGGGAAAATGATGGGATTTTTGTTTAACCTCTTCAGCACTTTGTTTCACAAAGTAGTTCGAGTAATTTTGTAACTTAATATATATATTTAAAACTGATATTACCCCAATAAGCTAAAATCCTGTGTGATGGTACAGATGTCTACTCTGCTGGAAAAACTATCTCCTGTAAAATAAATAATAGTAATAATAATGGCAGTCATATACATTGATGCCAGTATCAGCTGATACAACCATAGCTTATTTTATAAATCAAACTATGTGAAAGAACAATTTCTACGTGTTTCCTGCCTTATTTTCATTAAAGGCAAGTTTTGATATTGACCCACATCCAGAAAGATGCATACATGTATATCTGTACCAGATCAAGACTGATATTGTGCTGAGAGTTAGTGGATGAATAAAAAGAACATCAATGTGTCATTTCTTAGTGCGTCACCCTGACATCTGCATCAGGGTTCTTATCAATGTGTTTGAATGCTTTGGAATCGGATTACTGTCTTGCTCCTGACAGTGAACTCTATAATGTGCGGCTCTCATGACAGTAATGAACTCACATTTTTTGAAAGGTTAATATGAGAGACTAAAGGTTTCGATCTCTTTCAGGAGAGCCGAGTACTCCGCACAGTTCCTCTACTTGCCGCTTGCTTGCCACAAGGAAAATGCAATGTCATAGTTGGAAGGAGATTTAATGAGGAAAAGTAAGTATGCGTTAATTGAGCATAGCTAAATATGTGTTATATATACATTTTTATTTTCTGCCTTCGTTTATTTTCTGCGCAGGCACCCGGAGCTGGCTGCAGTGTGTCGGGACAGCAGAACGCTGATTCTGTACCCAGGTCCTAAATCTCAGAACCTTGAGGAGTTGGCGCAATACCGAGAAGTGGGCACCGCGAAACTTAATGTCATCATCATAGACGGCACCTGGAGCCAAGCCAAAAACATGTTCCTCAAGAACAGCCTTTTCCACCTGCCCAAACAGGTGTGTATATTATGGACGTTACAGACAATGTAAACTCTGTTCTTTCATTTGCTAAGCCTTTTTTTTTTTTCTTTATAGGGTCTTAAAGAAAATAATAAAAAAAAAAATTGCAACTCTAGAATAAACTAAAATGTATCTTGAATGGAGCCACATGACTAATGAGCACCATTTCTTCTGTTTTACATACTTCTGATCACAGACCAGTTGGGTTTGAGGAGTACACACTGTGTGTAGTTGTTGTGTTCAGGCACATGCTTTCAGGATATTTTTGGAGGGACTGATATTAGCCACTACCCAGAGCGTTTTTTATGTAACTTGTTTTGGAGCAGTTATTTAAATAATACCACATCTTAGTTGAGCTGTTAAAATTTTCGTTCCGGTCCATTTGGCAGCACTTATGGAGTTTGGTATGTAAATGAAAGACAGACGTCTGAAGGGAAAAACAATTGGCTCATATATATGATAGCAGATACATCTGTGTCATAACTTCTGTGTCAGTCCAGCTCTAAGTTGAGCGTGTGTAATGTTAACGACCAACATTAGGTGTTCCAGCTCTGATCACATGCTCATGGACAAAACCATAACTTTGAAGCTTTACACCTGAGAGATGAACGCTGAATGCGCTAAATGAAAAACTGCCAATGTTTTGCATTCCTTAAGGATTACAGCTTTCATAAAAGTAATTGCTTTACATAGATCAACATTGTGATGATGGACGATGTGATATCCTCGTGTTGGCGTTGTTCCCACATCATCATAATTAATGTTTTTTCCAGGGTCAAGATTCCAAGTGACCAATCACCTTCTTGTGACGTCATACTTCGAAAAATAGCCGCCTTACAAAAACAAATGTTGTCACGCAAAATTGCAGTAGCTTCCGTGATCACTTTACAAACACAAGTGAAGACAATTTGAACTAAGAGGCCTACACTGATGGTTGTGTGCTGAATCTATGAATCAAAAGGGTTAGGGTTAGTTTCAAGGCGGGTCTTTCGAAGTCGCAGGTGATTGGTCACTTGGAATGTTGACCCTGGAAAAACATTAATTATGATGATCTGGGAACAACGCCAACACGAGGATATCACGTCGACCTTGTGATGACTGATCACTTCTGCTTTGGGTTACCAGGTGCAGCTCAACAGGACTTTATCAAGTCAATACGTGATCCGCACACAACCTTCCAACATCTGTCTGTCTACTCTGGAATGTGCCGCTGTCGCTCTGTCCATCCTAGAGCGGAATGATGAGATCCAAGAGGTAACATACCGAAACAGTTATACAGTAGTATAATAGTAACATTAGTATTGTGAGATGATGTCAAGTGGCCCTGGTTTAAACATCAGATTTGAACCTTATGGATTAAGAATGGGATGTTCCACAAGTTCATATGTGTGTGTGCAGGTAGAAGACCATTTTGGCAATACTGTGTATTATTCATTTTGAATCATGATTGTTTTTACATCACACATTTGCATTACTTTTAACCCCGTATTTGGTCTCTACCAACTGCTGAGATAATTATCTAGATTTTAATGCTCAATGCTTGACTGTGTTCAGCAGATTGTTGCTAAATGGACATTTCTGCTTTTTAGACTAAAATACATTTTTTGCTGCCTTCTTTTTAAAACGAGGGTGATGAGTTGTTAGACTAAATCAAAAAGGTAGGAGGATGGTAAAATGAGGCTTAAGTGCGTGAAAAGCTGGGCAGTAATTCTTTGTATTTTCATTATTACGAGTGACCTCAGACTATGTCAAAACACAGACCCTGGTGTTCCTCATCGCGCTGTCCTTCCGTTCCTCTCCCATCTGTGCAGGTTCTGCTCAAGCCCCTGAAAGCACTCTGCTCCTTCCAGCTTCAGCACGGCGCTCAGATCCATCACAGCAAAGAACATCTGCTGAAGAACGGCATGTACGACAAACCCATGCCAAAGAACAAGCGCAAGATAAAGAGGATGGAGAAACTCCTCACTGACAGCATCTGCCCCAGATGAGGGCATGTCAGAGCAGAGAGGACATCTCTGCTTCTCCTGCTGTTTGCACTGTGTCGGACTGTGTGATCAGAGTACAGGCATAGAAACCATGAGACATGAGGGGACTTTTTTCATTTTTGTTTTTTTGTAAAAATACTTGTATATGCTGATAAATATAATTTATGTATTTGTCATTATTTTAAGTAAAATACTGACAAATAAATGTCGTACTTGAAGCATCAGAGTTAAGAATAAATTAGGTTTCTTACTTTGTTTCATCACAATAGCTTGAATTTTTTAGAAACATGTCGTGATTGGATTCACGTGGCTCTACAGCGGGTTACATGTGGAAGGGCTGATTCCATTGATATTTTTAGTAAGTAAAATCTCATTTTCCACAAAAAATCATAAAAGAAAGTGAAATAAACACAAAACCCTACCAAAGACAAATAACACACTGGCAAGAAGAGTGACAACTGAGAATTGCACTATACTGTATAAATGTATAGCTTTATAAATGGTGTTCGGAGGCATACAAAGAATGTTTGTTAAATGATACAAAAAGCTGTTTAAGTATTGCAGTTTTTTTATGCCACAAACAACATCAATAAAATGAAAAACAAATCTCATTTTGGAATTTTTTTTCTGTTATGTTGTTTACCCCAAATTCTAGTCCTACTATCTGAATGTCTCAGCAAAAATCCCATCTGCTTCAAGGTTCAACATGTTGTGAATTCAGAGATGCTCTTCTGCATACCTTGGTTATAATGAATGGTTATTTGGCTCACTGCTACCCTCCAATCAGCTCAAAGCAGTCTGGCCATTCTTCTCTCTATTCATTACTTTATTCTCCAGGGCATACCTCCACCTCTTTAGGTTATCTTCCACATACTCTCTACTCTCATTACATTTCAGTGCCCTCTGCAAACATCACAGTCCATGCCGATTCCTACCAAACCCCATCTGTCAACCTGTCAACAAGAATGGAGGAAGCGCCGAGCCCTGATGTAATCCGTAATCTGTCACTTATACTGCAGCGGGATTTAATTAAGTTATTAAACGTCGCACAGGTTTTTACATATTTTATTGTTGGGGATTTACTTGTATGTATCATAGAAGAAGAAAAAAAAAACATTTACACGTCCTTTTACATGTTTTACATGTGATACTTGAAGCGAGCGTTTTGCCATCTAATCTGCAGTTGGCGTTATTTTGTAACCTGTCTAGAAGTTGCCTTTAGGCTGAACTACTGCGCATGCGGGTCTCGGGTCGGCCTCCAGTTCCTCCGCCATCTTTGTCGGCTGCCCATTGTTCACTCTTGAGCTAACAACGGCGATAAACCAGTTCGCAATAAAATAACTCGACAGTGTCACCGGCAGCTGACCGCGACAGTCGTGGATTTGCTCTCAGGTTTGCGACTTGTTTTCGGCCAGCAACTGAAACAGAATGGACGATGACCAGCCCAAAACCCTGTAAGTGTATGTCTTTATCGTTAGCTATCGCTTGTGTTCGTCACGTAATGCTCAGCGGCAGTTCCCAGGGCTCACTCCAGTCTCGAAGCGGTTGTTTCTTTGGCACAGGCACATTGGAGGCTCCCCTCTGTATAACAGTTGACCGTCTTGTGTAGTCTTTTGTTAAAGGTAGCATAACAACGCGTTAATAACAACTAAACACATGGAGACGGTCTATCTCTGGTATAGTCGACACATTGGTTAATGCTAACTTGCTAGCTAGTTCCAGAAAAATCTCAAATTAACGCGTCCGTTCACGTTTCTTGCTGAGAATAAGACGGAGTGAAAGTTGAATTGTTTCTAAAATAAATAACCCTCGGTATGGTTAGTGAACGACACTTTAAATAGTAACTTGGGAAGACTCGCTAAATGCACATGAGACTTCTCTATTGTGCAGTTAAGTGTTGCAATAAGCAGAAGAACATTAAACTAGCTGGCTTTTCAATGGAGTTCGACGTGCCATCACCCTGATAGAATCCACATTGTACAGGCCAGGGAACTGTACATATATGTTTATACGTTTAATGTTTCTAGCTACTATAAATTTTAACATGGTGTCTGCAAATGTTGGTTTGGTTTTGAAAAGGGGTTATTTTTATTACATGGGGAAGATTAATTCTATTTAAAACAATTCTATTTAAAAGACTCAGCAAGGTCAGTGGTTGATATTTCTTTATTGAAACTTCTCCCTACTCTTTGGCAGACATTTAAGTGCTATAATTACAGAATTATTAAGCATAAATAGCAATCAGATATTGCATTTAATTGGGCCTTATAGTGGACTAGTAGTGGTGTCTGGTGGTGATATTGTTTTGCTCATTTTCTGTGTGTTTTCTTTCAGATTATTGATTAATCTGTAAATCCTTAATTGTGTCTGTAAAATATGTTTTAATAAACCGCAGGAAGTGGATTAAGATTTCAAATAATTTTTCTCAAAATTCCAACCCTTTTATCAGCTCACTATCATATATTTTTAGTGATTAAACTATCCTCCAGTATTTTGAAGTGTATTTATTTTGGAATGCTTTCAGAGTATAGGAAATTTAATTTCATAAGCATTAATTATCATTTTAGCTTGTGGCAATATTTTAACTGAATATTTATTCCAACACAGAATGTATTCAGTAATTGTATTTTATTGAAACATGTTCACATCAGCTGCTTTGCCATCTTATGGAAACGTTTACCGCCTTGTTATTTTTATTTTTTCCAAAAAATTTCAAAAAAGGTATCACCTCCGTCAATCTGAAGTTTTCTAGACCTTACCCAAAGGAGGAGCATGTGATAATGCATATGTCCCATACAGTTGGATTGGATGAATGCACGGTATGCGGTTGTGATTTGCTGAGTTGCTCTGGTCTAAGAATTACGCATGTAATGGTCCAGTGAATTCACATCTATCAAGTTGTTATGATGTGTCCTGCACAGTCTACCCAGAAGCCTCCCTTGTCTAAAACCAAACAAAGTATTTCCAGTATGGAGAATGATGGTGAGGGCTGATATGAACATGCTAAAAGTGGGAAACAACAACTTCTTACACTGTCCTGATCTGATTCTTCAACCATTTTCTGAAGTTAGGATACAAATGGATTAGGAAAGATGTTTCTCTGGGCCAGTATTTTAACCATGGTAAACCTTTAGAGGGAAACCCTGTTGCCTACTTTGAAAAACTAACCAGCACTGACTATCTCCTGTTTGTTGTTTGTTTTTGTGCATCTAGATATGTGGGAAATCTGTCCCGGGACGTGACCGAGGCCCTCATCTTGGAGTTGTTTGGCCAAATCGGACCCTGCAAAAGCTGCAAAATGATAGTAGATGTGAGTTTTTTTGTTTGTTTTTTTCCGTAACTTTTTTCCTTCTCATTTTTCTTCTTTGCTTTCAGCACTTGTGATGTGGTTTAGCTACTTGCTTGACTCCTGTATTGTTCATCTTTTTCCCCATTTTGCATTGGTGTTGCATCCTCTCAATTTAAATTTTTAACAATGACATCATCGTACTTACACAAGCTTTCGTATTGCTCACAGTAACATAACTTATGTGTTTTCTCTCCAATCCAGACAGCAGGTCACGATCCGTACTGCTTTGTGGAGTTTTATGAGCATAGACATGCCACTGCCACAATCGCAGCCATGAATGGTCGGAAAATTCTGGGTAAGGTAAGCTATCGTATCTCCTGGGTGAGTCAACTAGGTCAAGGCTGGGTGGGCACAATTTGAAATGAAGCGTCTGGAGAAACTTGTATCTTGTTAAACCTTATCACACTGCCCTGTTCCTGCTCCACTTCACTTAATTTGTTTAATTCCCCCGTGCAAACCATTCTTTTGTGCACAGTGTGAAATGACCAGGGTGAGAACACTAAGCACTGATCTTACTGTCGTGAACTTTTTGAATTCTAAAAATATGTAGTCTTTATTCTCAACAGTGTGAGCTTTTGGTTTTGTGTGTTTGCTGCTCTGTTGGTTGTGTGGAATTAAATCAAATCAGTAGCTACACATTAGGAAGTGACTGAAAATCATGTAAGCCATCTAAGAAATTAGATGCAAAAATTACTTAATAGATAGTATGGTAGATTAACAGTTTTAGAGAATTGTGTTCAGAGATTCTGAATAAGTTAAATAATATTCAATTAGATATTTAGTTGATATAGACATCAAAGGTGTGAACTTTTTGTTAATTTATTTTAGCAATTTTAATTCTATTTTTTTTTTTACAGATGAAATAAAAATAAATGAAAAAAAATCTAGCAATCAAATTTTAGTGGGACAACAGTTGGTGTATCAATTATGTTGTTGAGCATTTGTTTTTGTTTTTGTTTTTCAAAAAAACAAAAAACAACATCATCAGTGGTACAGCTGCCACCTCATTGTTTGTTCAGATCAAATACGATGGAAAGGTTTTTCTGATTTTACTCGCATGAAAAAAGTGTCCAAAGTATCACTATCAGCTGGATGCAGTTCACAGTAACACATTTCAGATCTCACCAGGAAGTAGTGTCACTTTTCTTATTTTACTTAAAGCCCTGTTCTCTTTTTTCTGTATGTAAAGGCAAATTTATTTATTTTTTTAATTGTGACTTTAAGCTTATCTCCCATTTCTTCTAATTAGTGTAATCAGGAGAAACCACAGCTGGTGCTTTGGTGATGGAGCATAAAGCAAAGTTTGTGCCAGAGTTGAGATATTTTGTATTTAGTGTGTTTGCCTTTGTTTGACACAAATCTGTGTAGCATCCACAGAGGTTATATTTATCTTCACTTCATGTTTGGTCTGAACACACTGTTGGGTGATGTTTTCATTCTGGTTCAAGGCCAGTAACAATTTAGTTGAATGCCATAGTTATGGCATATGCATAGAATGGAAGAGTTAGAATTTTAACCTTTAACTTTACTTGTGCATAAATGTGGTCACTAAAGCTCTAAATTGTGTGTGTGTGTTTTTTTGTTGTTGTTTTTGTTTTGTTTTTTTCCCCCAGATGTATTGAATATTACAGAACTCCTGAAGTCCCATTACATTAGATGTATCTCTGTAGGTACAGAAATTCCTAGCTAATAAATAAATACATTTATTTATTTATTTTATCTAAATCTCGAGGGGTTTGTTTATTTTTGTAAAGGTCGCCTTATGGTATTTTAGGGGCTCTTCAGGTTACAGTACAGTGAATGACATAAAAAGTAAAATCCAGTATGTGAGTGGGTATAAACACTTTTGATTGTCACTTCATGCTCCATGCTGTCCCTGTTTTTAAATGCTGATTTTCCTTAAGTGAATTTCCATCTGTGTATGAATTAATTTACCGTGGCCCTGCTGTGTAATCATGCAACATGTAACATCCTCTGATCTCCTTTACTTGATGCTCTTCTGTCCCCCTACATCTTTACTGCTGTGTGTTCTTTTGCAAACTTATTTCCACATAGAATCCACATAAGAGCTACTTCCAAGAAAAATACATTCAGTTGAAAATATTTTATCCTCAACAGGTATTGAAGGACCATTTGAGGAGTATAACAAGTTCGTAAAATTCACTTGTTTGTAAGTCCCTTGTTATTTGGACCTTACTTCCTACAGTTTTGCTCCAAATTTTTACTAGACTGAGAGTGAAATGTTCCTGATTATGAAGGTGAAATCTTGATATCCCTCTGTGTACTCCACTGTATTTTTACTGTACATTATTTATTCAAAGGTGTAGAAAATTAAATTGCAATGGATAAATCAGTTTGTGTTGGTGCTTTAAGAACCCAAATGTGACATACAGAGATCATCATATACATATATATATATATATATATATATATATATATATATATATGTATATATATGTATATATATATATATATATGTATATGATGATCTCAATCACGAAATGTGGCCTAAGTAAAAGTGGTGTGTGAAAAAACCTCTAATCAAAGAAAAACAACCTTCCTTCCTTCCATAAGCACGCTACATGTCTCACCTTTTTCCTCTTCCTCGCTTTCTGCATCTTTCTCTCTTGCAGGAAGTCAAGGTCAACTGGGCTACTACACCGACCAGTCAAAAGAAAGACACAAGCAGTAAGTAAAACTGGTGATATAGACGCACAGTGTTTTCTGGGTTTGTCTTAGCTTTTGAAACAGCTTTTGAAACACTGGTTAATAAATCGATGAATTCTGTGTTTTTACTGTGTTGTGTTCCTTTTTTTTTAAGGTCACTTCCATGTCTTTGTTGGAGATCTAAGTCCTGAAATCACCACAGATGACATAAAAGCAGCTTTTGCTCCGTTTGGAAAAATATCGTAAGTGTGTTTTTGGAAAGAGAATGCACTAGTAATCAGCCTTTCTGTGTCACTCAGGCTGACTTCCACTGGTTTGTGAAGTGAATTAATAGATATGGTTAAAAAGGCCAGCAAACACTACTTAATAGTTTTAAACCCACGCTAAACTTACCAAATCTGCTGGTGCTTTCATAAGGAGGAAAGAATTACGTAAATAGGCTGGAATTTAATGCTGAAAATGTGTGGCCCATTCCTCAGTAGTTCATTTACAGATACATTTCTGTTTTTGGAAACCAAATGCATCAGGGCAAGTGAACACTGGTTGGCTCTGACTCTTGTAGGCTAAAATGATTTAATGTGCAGCAAATGCTAGCTTTATATATTCAATTTTTGGTAATGTTCAGTTATAATATATTCTTTTATAGTTCTGAGTCTTTCAAGCTATTTGTTTTGACTGAGTTTCATTTGTTCGCAGGGACTGTCGGGTGGTGAAAGACATGGCCACAGGTAAATCTAAAGGCTATGGCTTTGTCTCCTTCTTCAACAAGTGGGTAAGTGTGCCTATCATGACTGTGTTAGAGGAGTCTTAAACGGGTCAGAACCAGGATTTCCTTTGGTAATGTTTACAAATGTTTGTCTTTTTCCTTCTATGCTTGCTTTGTGTAATCAGGATGCAGAGAACGCCATTCAGCAGATGGGAGGACAGTGGTTGGGAGGGAGGCAGATCAGGACTAACTGGGCTACAAGGAAGCCTGCTCCAAAAACTACAAGTGAAAGTGAGTGACACTAAAGATTTGGGAGATTTTGTTTTTTCGTTCCCTTCTTATTCTTCTTTGTTCTCTTGAAGCCAATGCTTTTGTGCATCTCTGGACTGCTCTTCGGTATAGCTGCTATATTTAAATTGCTCCCTAAGCCCTTTCCCCACCGCTTGCACTTACCCGTGTCACCACCTCAGACATTAGTTTCTATTTTAACCAGAACCATGTTTAATATGGACATTCAGCGCTAGTCTCCAGCTTTAAACCAGCGGTTTTCAGCTGAAGAGTTCAGTTATGCATGTGTGTGTGTGAGACCAGAAGCATGGTGGTTTGGTATGATATCGTTTAGTCTCCTCGCACCATACACATCCAGTGTACTTCTGTTTTTGTTTGTAATGGTTGGTAAAAGCTTGTACTTTTATTATCACTACCTACTTGTGGTTGTACCTGATTACATAATAATAGGCGGTGGTTAAATATAGTTTAATAACTTTTTGAATGTATGACCATCCCTTATGAGTTCCTGCATGCAGATGCAAACTGAAAGTAGGAGTCAGGGAAGCCGTGCGGACATGCACGAGAAAGTAACCAAGAAGAGAAGAGCAATCATAATAGTGGGTGTGCCAGTGCTGCAGTTAGCAGCGTGACAGAGGCACTCGGCAAATAGAAGTGCTCTTACGGTGCATTCACACCGAACGCGGTAGAAGCAGCAAAAGTGGCAGGTTTACATGTAAAGTCAATGGAGATGCGCAATCACGATTTTCAAAAGCGAATTTGCGTCGCGAAACCGCAGTTCGTGCGGTCATTTTGCGCGATTTATGCGATGGAAAATCCGCGCGGCAGTTTGTGTGGTGCATTTTTGTGCATTTATGCGAATCGCCTCTACCGCTCGAGTTGGAAAAATCTC
>VUQR01023518.1:28733-61083 GCA_015108515.1 Hemichromis elongatus | reverse complement strand
TATATGTACATATACTCAACATCTTAATAAATAGCTGAAGAAAGGAAGAAGGAAGAACGTGCAAAACGGGTGTATCAGAAGACTGTGTTAAGTGTATGAATTGTACAGGGAGATGGCCACAGGCAGGAATGATTTCCTGTGTCGTTCAGTGGTGCTTTTCGGTAACCTCAGTCTCTCACTGAACGTGCTCCTGTGGCTGACCAGCATGTCACGGAGTGGGTGGGAGGTGTTATCAGGTATATCAGGTATGTAGCAAAAAAACAGCCACCTTGTTTCAGCTACATTTATGATGATATGTGTTTTTTACATAATACCATCGCATTTGCATTTATCGGTGACCCTGCTGTGAGGCTGTAATTCCACCCATAAACACAACATGTCAGCAAGCTCTCAAGGGGTCATTATGATTAAACCTGTCGTGAGCAAAGCAAGACATTAGGTAATGGGTAACTTCTGGTTTCTGATGTCAAAGATTAAAAACATGGAAAACCTAGCCTACAGCTTTGAAACCAGGCTTTATTTTAACATATGATATCAGTGGCAGATTTTTAAGAACAATCTTATATCTTTTATAACTTAAGATGCCTTTTGACAGCATTTTCAACAAGCCCACAGGCAACTCCAGGTGTGAATTCAGCTCCAAGAAATCTGACAGGCAGAGAAGACTGAATAATACACAAGCTGATGTACTTCAACTAGTTGCATCTATGCTGCTGTAAAAGGGTTTCCTCAGCTGCGCAGTCAAACAGTATTTGTTTTAGTTTGTTCAGAAAAGTCACATAAGTGATCCATACCATGGATTCCAATGAGTCTTGGAGTGTTGAAAATAAATCGGAGAAAGTTTTTTTTCTTTTAATTAAAAAATTTATGTCACATTAGCTAACATGCTAGCAGAAGAGAGGCTAGTTGTAATGCCTATATACTAGTTCTCCATAGAAGCCAATACAGAGCATGGATCTACAGAACATACTATTTTAACTAACTGTCAGTGTTTGCTTTTAACAGTATCAATCCCTGACACTTGGCCCACCCTTTTTTTTTTTAGCACGGTAATCATTTAAAACCAAATCACCAAGTTTGAGTTTGTGTTTAAATCTAACCAAACTTCGACTGCAGCTGTGTCAGATCAAAACTTATTTCATTTTCAGGAGTGATGTGTGAGTAAGCCATAGGTTCAGAAAACTCTCCTATGTGTTGTTCTATAGGGACGTTACAAACGCAGTTTTGACGTTTAATTTGGAGAACCTGTTGGCCCGCTGTTGCTGCATTTTAAATGACCTCATGATTATACCAGCAGATAAACAAAAGGCAAATCCAATAATAATTCTAGATCAGCGCTGTTGTACTCCCTGGAATGTTCATGAACATTCTTTTAATGGCAGTTCTATGAAACCGATTTTCTTTCCTTTTTAATAATCACACTCACCCTTTGCATGTTTTTGGATGGATTTCATGTGTTGCTCTCACATTAAACTGTGAGAAAAGAGAATAAGACTGCATCTCTTTTTGATTATCTTGTTAGATTCTGGCACTTTTTTAATCTATTCGCTTCTTTTCCGTGTGATCATGCGTGTGCCTGTGTGGGCGGGTGTTACTGGCGTTGATGAGCCAGTTTCTGTTCTTCTCGCTTATTGGGAGCCCTTTCATTGGACTGAATCAAAAGTCAAAGTCTCACTTTCTCTGTTTCTTACTCCCCCTCCATCTGTCTAACAGTAACTCTGTTCAGTTACTTAATAAGCCTTTAACTTTATTAATATATGTTGAAACACCTCGGCAGCAAATGAGCAGGATGATTACTCTACACGGCCTCTAATAATGCTGTTTACATGCAGCAAGTGTATGTTGAAGTGTGAAGTGCGAATTACATAATTACTCTGTGCGTTATTTAAAAAATAGAGTGGAAGAGAGACTCTAGGGACAAAAATAACAACTATAAGAAATGATAAATTATATGTATGTATAAAAATATCAGTTGAGCTTACACACACACACACACACACACACACACACACACACACACACATGCTCGTTCTACTATCTTAGTGAGGACCTTCATTGACATAATGCTTTCTCTAGCCCCTTATCCTAACCCTTACCATTAAAAATTAATGCTAACCCTGACCCCTACCCTTATCCTAACCATAACCTAATTGTAACCCTGACACTAAAACCACATTTTGAGGCTCAAAAAATGACTTTAAATGCCTTCAAATTTGTGAGGACCAGGTTGTGTGTCCTCACAAGTGACTGTTGGTCCTCACAAGTATAGTAGAATGCAGATTGCAGTCCTCACAAAGATAGCAAGACAGGAACACACACACGTACACGCATATCTGTTACTCTCAGTCCACATTTGATCATGTTCTGACCTTTTTCTTTTCCACAGATTGGACTTTAATGTGAAACAGATATGCTTTATGATAAACAGGAAATTGATCATCTGTGCTTGATAGACGTACACAGCCAACATAAATATGCAGCAGATATCTTAAAGAGACACACAATAATCCTAACTTTTGCTAAAATAACACTTATTTAATTATTTAGTGTGTGTGTGTGTGTGTGTAAAAGAGAGAGAGGGAGAGACAAAGAGAGAGGAAATAACCATCTATCTGGCTCTTAGCATCACAGAAAGCGATGTGGAAAGGACCCAAGCAGACTTGGCAACAAAAGGCTGATGAGAAACTTGAACACTGACAAAGTCCCAAAAGGCACAAACAGAACCAAAGTGGCATGAAGAGCACAGAGACATAGCACACTGGGGAGCATAACAGATGAACTAGCAGATAGAGGAGGAACACGGGGCTATATATAATCACAGAGCTCTAATTAGGGGATCAGGCAGAACACTAGAGGAAACAATTAACAGCAGGTAAAAACAGTCAGGGAAAAATAAAACTAACCTTCAAAGTAAAACAGGAAATAGCCAAAGGACACTAACACAGACTTTAATAGAAACGTAATAAGAAGTTAGGAACAAAGGCACACAGAGGGAGGCATAAACGTGGACACTAGGGAGACTACTACTAATAATAATAATGATAATAATCTAGATGAAATAAAACTTAGTGGATTATGATAAATGCACAAAACATAGACAAACAAATATTGAATTTAAATAGAAATCAAAGCAAGAATCAAGAACACAACCTAACAATAATGAAAAATGTGAAGCACTAGAACAAGATTGAAAACAACAAAACCCTCAACAAACAAATTAAAACCGCTCAAAAAACTTGAAACCAGACCAGGGACCATGACACTTCATCTTTCTTGCACTTTTTATTCTACCTGCCCTTACCGTACTCTCTCTCAGTGTGTGGGGGTATGTTTGTTGATTTCTATAGGCATATGATTCTCGCAAATCTTATGTTTATATTTGGTGGGGCATCGTCGCTGGGCCACAGTCTTCAGCTGTTTTCTTAATTAAGCAATAATATGTAATAAGCCACAAACGAGGTTAAAACCAGGAGAAAAAACACTACTTGACAGTTGCAGTTTCCGTCCATGTCTTTCCAGACTCAGTGTGTGTGCTTAACACTTAGGCGTACAGTAAAGATTCATTATCTGAAAACTTTGTGAAATATGACCACATCTGTCTTCCCATTCCTCGATAATAGTGTGGGATTTTTTTAAGGGGATTATAACACAATGTGTCACTGTCATGGTTCCTGTTCATTCAACTAAAATCCATTCTTGGGTTTCCGGTTTTCATATTTTCCTAATGTCTCCTCGTGTGTTTCCTCTGTTTATGTGTCTGTTTTCTTGTTTTTATTTATTCTCACTTCCTGTTTTATTTTGGTAAGGGGTTTTTTGTGCATCGCTGATGTTTTTATTTCCTTTTTGATTGTTTAACCCTTTCTCCTTAGTTTCACCTATGCCCTGTGTGTTTAGATTTCTCTTTCCTCTTTCAGGTTTTATATGTGAGTTCAGTTGTGACTCTTTTGGTTTAACATTTTGCATTAAGATTATTTTTGTCTTATTGTTTTTTGTTTCTATGAGTAGCACATGACATGTGCTTGAGCTATGCAATTTGTAGCTTTTATGATGCTTTACATCACTGCATTTGA
The DNA here is from genome assembly GCA_015108515.1 of Hemichromis elongatus. Classification (NCBI taxonomy): domain Eukaryota; kingdom Metazoa; phylum Chordata; class Actinopteri; order Cichliformes; family Cichlidae; genus Hemichromis; species Hemichromis elongatus. The sequence continues at coordinate 57,013 of VUQR01023518.1, read as the reverse complement.
GACATTTTTATATACACGGTACATTTCCTATTGTTTATTTTTCTTTTATTTCCCTTTCAATTCAACCATTTATTTACTTAACTGCTTACTCAACTCAGTCATGAGGGCTGGAGCCTATCCCAGCTGATACTGGGTATAAGGTGGGGTACACACTGGCAGTTCATCATCATGAAGCTAAAACAGAGAGACAGACAACCACACACTTACAACTTAGAATCACCAGGAAATTCACCAGGAAAAAACTGGGACTGTTGCAGAGGACTACACCCGTTTGGTGAATTTTGCTTAATATCAGTCAAGCAGAACTGAATTTGCTTTATTCTGCTTAATACTAATTTTATCTCTTATAAACTTATAGGTGCCCTCCACGGCAACCCAGTTTCTTATGTGATCCCTTGAGAAAATTAATTGCCCACACCTGAGTTCATCTCTTGCAGTGCATGTCTTTGAACTGCAGGAGGAACTTGAAAAGCCATGCAGGTATTCAGTTTATTTCAGTTTCATTTACTGGCATGAAAGTTTAGGTAAGCAACTGCCAAAGCGTTATAATTTTCAACAAACACTATACAACAGTAAAAAATGCATTAGATAGTTTATTAGGACTGGCGTGTACACAGTTTTTACACTATGGGAGTGTGTGTTTGTGAATGATTGCATGTGCTGTGCCATATTTTTCTTCTGTTTCTTTTTTTCTTCCTTCCTCTTTACGTCACTGTGGGATTTTAGCCCACAGGGATGGGGTAGAGTTGAAAAAACAAAAAATAGATGAGCATGGAGCCAGACTGGGTAGCCATAAGAAGAAGGAAAAACTTGACTGGCAGGTTGATGGAGATAAACGCAGGATGAGAGGCAGATTGGGAGGGAGAACGAGGACCTGAGATGGAAACAAACATTAACTTTTAATGGTCTTTATTGGAGCGAGGGGATGCAGATGGGAGGGAGGAAGGGAGGAGGAGCAAGTGAGTAGCAGACAGAGAGCGAGAGAGAGAGAGCGAGAGCAAAAGAATAGGAAAAGCAGGCAGACGGTGAGAAAGAGGGAGAGGGAGTTGGCAAGGGGGAGGGCGGGAGGCAGAGAGGTTGTGTGTCTGGAAGAGGCAAGGATCAACTCAAACAGCTGATAATATTCCCTGGGTCAAGTCATGGAACATGACGGTGAGTTTCCTCTTTATATAATAAGCTGTACTTCCTTGTATATCTTTTCTTTTTGTAAATCGGTCTAGTGTCTCTCTGACTTTGTGTGTCTGTGCATCGGTAGCAGAAGCTACTGGGTCTTCACCTTACATGCTGTCCTTTGGTTTGGTCGTCACCTGTTAGTCTTGCTTTACATGTTAAGTGTAGGCATAGGCTGTAAATTTTGGTTCTGTATCACCTGAGTTATGAAAAGCAATGCTTAGACTGCTCATGTTTAGCCTAAAGAAAGAAATGAGCACACAGTGAGGGGAAAAAGGGGGGGGTCATATATTTAATGTCCCCATTATTAAGGCCTTTGCAACTTTTGTATGAGAGTCTGAGTAGTTTTTCTAGTAGCACTTTGCATCGTTTCATAATTTAAAATAAATATGCAGTGCATACCAGTGACAACACCCAGTCATGCCAAGACTCAAGCATCTGTTTGAAATATTAATAAGATCCTATTGTTATTGAGTGTTGTAGAACCCTTAATAACATTAAGAGATTCCATATCTTCACTTAACTATACCTTTAGTGTCCTGGTAGTTTCAGATTTGTGTGATGACAGAAAGAGTTTTTGGCAGTGCTCGTGACGCACTGATCGTTGTGTACTTAATGTAAAAAGAAATAAATGCTTTTTAAGTCCGTTCACAGTTGCATTATAGCATCAGAGTTTCTCATATGACTGAGTGAAGACTGCATCTAATGGCTGTAACTTTGTTATAAATATTTCTATAGAGAATATAACACTTATCAAGGATAATAATTCCTAATGTGCTTGGCTGGAAGCCATCTTGGGTGTGCTAGCCAACGTGAAAATGGTAAGTCTGTTCAATGGTTGGTGTCACACACAACAGGAGGGGGCAGGCAGGCTATATCAGTCCCATGTTATCTAATGTAGTTTAATTACTGTTTGCCGAGGTTGTCATAACATATCACAGTGTTGTAGCCAAAGCCCCTGCTGTCAAGTGTCAATAAGGCAAGCCAGAAATTTTGAACAAAGATGATTGTTGTTGTCATAGGTAAGCTCTACAATAAACTGCTTTAACCATTCCTTCAATTGTGCGTTTTTGCCTTCACTGGCAGACTTGTGCCGAGACCCAAATGAGTACACAAAATATTATTGCCGTGGTGAATTTGTAAAACGGTGTTTTGCAAGGCAAAGCAGCATCTGCGTGTGTGCGTGCATTCATATGCATATGTTTGCACAGACCATTAGTTGGTCATAGTGCTACTGTGTGGATATATTTCCTCTGGCCACTCTTGAATGCGTGTTTTAGAGAAAACACAAGATCAGTCTGCAGATTTGCACATGCTTGTATAATGTGAGTCATTTACTACTGCATCTGCAGTCTGCTCTGTATGGATGCAGGTTAGACTCCTACAGATTGTTGATAACACATCAACCTCTGCACTCAGCTGCCAAAGTTGTCATGACCTTTCTGAGGGGGGGAACCGCACACACCTAACTTCAGTTATGCCACAAATGCCACTAAGTTTGTTTGTGTTTCTCTCTCAAACATGAATATTTAATTTACAGAGGAAGCTTGACCTGGTAAAACAGCCAAGTTTGTCTCACAGTTTGATGTACTTGTTTGACAGGTACTCCAGATAAATCATTATAACTCACTTGTTGTTTTTTTTTAAGAGAATGATCATCATGTCACTCTATTGAGTCACCAAATATCTTGTGACAAAGATATCATCATAGGAGAGAAGATGTTTTATTATTTATCCTGGATTTTAAGCCTAAACTGTTTTAAGGTATCTAAACATTTTTAGATATGTACATTAGCAAAACAGCCCTTACTGTCAGTAAGACTTAGCATGACAATGGCCAAAGGATCATCATGAAGCGGTGAGTCTACTCTAAAACAAACCATGTTTAGCCTTCAAAAGAGAAGTAATGTCCTGACTAACAGCCACACAACACAACTGAGCAAACATGACTGACGTGCTTAGGACAGCTGTTTTTGCAATTAACAGCAGCTCTTGGGTAAATCTAGCCTTATATAGTTAGACTGTTGCATCCTCTGAAGCACCCATATCGCACACTTCTCTTATGTGCAGTTGCTCTTACATTTTCCTGCCACAGTGGCCATTATTTCATGGTTATTATTAAAGACCCCACAGGACATTAATGGTCTTTCCTTCAACTCTTTTGGTCCTAATCTGTGCCTCTTTCTCAGCCTTTCTTGCTCTCTTTCACCTCTCACAAGCTCACGTTCTCTTAAGCTCTCTGGGCTGCCTGTCTGGCAGGATGTCAACTATTGATTTATACAGGCAACATTTTAGCAGTGATGGCGGCTTATGGGTTGTGCCAAACAGAATACAACAAACAAGAGATCAGATTTCAGACAAGCTTGCTGGCAGATTGAAAGAGGGATGACAGTAGCCTTTACTGTATTGTTGCACTATAAGTTAATATTACCAGTTAAAAATGCTTTTATTAGGTATGTAAGAGGGTTATGGATGGAGAGACTAGACAAACTTGTGTTTATAAGACTGGATATTTGTCAGATTCAGATACTGTATAGAGACTTACATCAGTTGTGTAGAGATAATATCATGAGCAGAACTTCATTTGTCCAATATTAAACTATGATTTTTTTTATTATCAGCAGGAAAACCTACAAAACTGGAAATTACTACTCAGTACTGAGTGGCTATGTACTGTAAAAACCTGAAGAAGTAAGTTTGAGGTGAAAGTTCACTTTAAAGGCCTCCCTCAACCAAAGCTAAAACTGTAACTACACTTGGTGCTGACCAAAAACTCGGCATACTGATGGAATCAAAATGCCTTGTGGTGTAATGGAAACAGTCTTAATGGGTAAATAGTGACATACACGAAACACGTGACTCAAACGTTCAGCTTCCGCTGCACCAAACTGATGAGGCAAAGGCTTTCTCGAGTTAATACACGACACAAACACAATTACCAAGTTCTTTTTAACCACTTCTTCTACTTTGTTTTCAACACTGATGTATTAGAGAGAACTGTTTTTTATCATTTGAGGTTTGACTGGCACTTATTCAATCAGCAATGAGATCTTATCACACAGTCAGTTTCTGTAATGTTTTAATGATCCATTTGGAAAATAAGTGTGCCCAACCCTTAATATTATTATACAGCAAAGCTGCACAGTAGTTGTTCAATGATTAAGACTAGCTTTCGTGTTTTTTTCTGGAAATTTTGCAAACAATTTATGCTAATTATGCATGGAAACCTGGCTATAGTAATATGATAAATGAGAAAATGATTTAACGGTTTAATACTGCTCCTGCACACTTAATAAAATCTCCTAATCTGTGTCTAAATTGTTTTACTGAATTTTACTGAATACTAGTAAACCTGGCATAGATGAGAAAGATACTGTAAATGTTGCTGATCATAAATATTTGACAGACACTAATTTAAATGAAGCGCCACAGAACTCTAGAGGTTGACTAGTTCTACATCGAGACCATTTAAAATAAGTTCCTCTCTTCTCAGCTTGCTTTGCTTGTATAACAGAGCCTGTTCCTTGCTGAGTCACACCTGACTGTTATGACAGTTTGCAGTCTGAATCAGGATCCTGCTTAAGACAAGTCCCGTCACTGACTCTTAAAAAGGTTAGTTAGTTCATAACACAGAAAATCCATTAGGCGAACTTCACACAGACCTCCTTAAACCAGCTGTGCTGTGCATGTAAAGGACAGCCACAAATACAGTGCCCGTAAGAGGTACTGTCAACGTTATGAAAGCACAAAATAATATTTGGTTAAGGCAATATTCTTAGACTGTGCCCTGGGGAAAAAAACTTAGTTTAATAAATAAATCAAGGGTAAGGGAGAAAGGCTCTGAAAAGAAGCACTTAAACAATTATTATCTCTTGTTCTGCTGAGGCTACTACTTAATATTTGATGACTCTCTTCCTTTCCTCTGGCCCCTCGCCCCTTTCCCCTCTCCTGTCTCTCCTTTTGCTGTTCCGGTCCAAGAAATGGTCAGACTCCCTCTGTTAATCTCAGTTATTTAGTGTCAGGGCAAGCAGAGTCCATTTCCTCAAGTGTTACCTTGAGAGATTCATTCTCATAGTCAAAGATCAGTACTCTTGATTTCAAATAAATCCCTAAAAATCAACTTCTTGCACGGATTCACAGCATAAGTATTACTTTGTTCTGTTCAAATTTTTGCGTCTGATCAGTTTCCATGTGAAACATGATGACGCTGCTCTTATGGCATGTTTTGGTCATTTCACTGCTCAGTTCAGTTCAATTTATAGGCTGCCAAATCACAACAAGGTCCTTTATATTGTAAAATAAAGGCCTCACAATAATAGAGAGAAAACTCAGAGAAAATCAGACAAATCCCCAATTAGTAAGCAATTGGCAACAGTGGGAAGGAGAAACTCCCTTTTAACAGGCAGAAATCTCCAGGAGAACCAGAGGGACAGCCATCTGACGTAAGTGGTTGGGGTGAGGAGAAGGGCAAAGGTCAAAAGGCACGCTGTGGAGGAGAGCAAGAGATTAATAATAACTACTGATTAAATGCAAATTAGTGTATGAATAGAGAGCGAAAAGAGTTGAATGAGGAAGAAGCGCTCAGTGTGTCATGGGAAGCCCCCAGGAGACGAGGCCTATGGCAGCATTATTACTGGAGACAAAAGGAGCAGTATGTATGCAGGGGTATATAGGATTCTCAGTGGTCAGATTCAGCCAGCAGATTGGAAACCACTTACAGGAACTCAGTCTGACTGAGATCTGGTTACTGACACTTGGGACACTTTCACTTGTTAGTGATACTTGCATAAAAACCAAACATTAAAGCAAAGAAACCCAACATCAAGCTGAAGAACTGAAAGTGTCATCATCGAAGGCCCAGAAAAATTACAAATATAGCCACCAGGCCAGTGAAGTCAGTGCAGAGGTGCCTCGCAATCCCTTGAAATAGAGTCACAAAAAAATCACCATAACCAATGTGTCAAATTTTTCATGAAATACTTAATCAATAAAATGTGAAAAATCAATATAATCTCATTGTCTGAACTCACTCCTTCAGTGAACTTGTGATCCTTTTGAAATGAATCCCATCAGTAAGCGTGTATTGAACTGCAAAGAGAGGTGTGTTCTTCGAATCAGGTTTCCAGTGTCACCAGCTCCACCTTATCCAAATACGGTCACTTCTGACTCCAGAATTCAAGTGTAAATGGTAGTCAATAAACCAGCTGGTGTGACATCATGATGAGGGCATCTCTATGGGAAACATACATAATGTCTACTATTGTCGGTTGATATTTGTCTGTCTGGCTCCAGAGGCAGGAAAAGCTCTACTTTTGTGTCATCATGGTGTCTTAATTGTGCTTAGATGGTTTCAGGCTGGGTCAAGACTGTGCATCAATATAAATGATAACCAAGTAGTGTGTGTGTGTGCGTGTGTGTGTGTGTGTGTGTTTTAGGGCAGATGGACAGTGAATGATAAATCTCATGAAATTCCAAAATGACATTTGTCCTGAACTGAAAACAGACAATAGCCACCCATTTGAAAATATAGAATAAAAAATAACTATAGATAAAAATGCATAAAGGCATATATTAAAATACAAAATCCCACCATACATGTTAACAAAAATATAACCCTGTTTGTAACTATAAAACCAATACAATACCATACAATAAACTCATTAGTCAATGTTTAAAATGACATCATCTTTATCCTTTTAGAGCGCTCATGTCTTTCTGTTGGGATTAGTTGAAATCAAGCTTTTTTTGGATAAAGTTTCATTATCTTCAAATCTTTTTTGGCTCAGTTTTCATTCTTTTTTTAGCTAATTAGCTAATGCATGTCAGACTCTGATCCATTTTGGACAGAGTCCAAATATGTGCATCTTTGTGCATTATTGCAGCTATTCTGAAACTATGTGGATGGCTCCACTGGTGGGCCATAGAGCCGCTGTGGGTGGATAACCGAAGGGAAAATCCAGAATAAAGCTAAAGTTCAATGAATATCATTTATCTATGGAAAAAAGTTACCTCATGCTATTGTGCTGACATTTAACTAAAATGCAACATGGATCCTTTTGATTGTTAATAATTTATTTGAAAAAAATGTGGTGTAGGCAAAAACATAAGAACCATTGCATTATGGGAACTGAAGGAACCAGTGAAACTACCCCCTGGAAATTTGTTCGTGTGTGTGTGTGTGCTGGGTCACTATAGTGACCTATTCATCTCAGTGCTATTATCTCTGTCCTTTAACACGTGTAGATGTGCTCTAAATTCAGTATTTGTTGTGGGTACATTGTGTAAATGACATTACCTCCCAGTATGTGCTAACATAGTCATATTCTCCTGTTAACCTCTCTTAAGTACTTCCATTTTCCTCTCAGTTTTTATCCTCCCACCTCTTTACCGACTTCCTTCCTGTTCAATTATCCATTTCCATCTCATTCACTAATGACAGCCCCATAACAGTATGGTTGACTTGGCAGCTTCCAAACTAAATGTATATTGAATAATAACATAGCTTGCTAATAGCACAAAAGGGATCATTTGTTATTATGGTGGATCAAGCAAATGTCACATAATATTTAGACTTAATGCCATGTAGCCTTAAGAACCGAGTTAGAATTAGGTTGAAATAAGCCACAATCAAAGGGCAGGAAATTTGGTTTTCTTGAATCACAGCAGACAAGAAGGGGTGAGTGAGTCTGCACACACACGCTCACAAAAAAAAAAAAATCCAAACACACTGCTTCATTTTTGTACCAAAACTTCCCAAATTAATTTTATTCAAAGGTCACTGCTGGCTTTATTTCTCATTCTGCCACAATCCTTAAGAAGAATGTTCTCTATGCTGTGGCTGCTTAAATGCCAGGACTGCATGTGGCTTCTTGATGTTTAATGACTTAGGGGGGAAAGGGATCAGCGAGCGAGGGCAGCACTGCCACATAGAAACAGAGTTATGAATGGAACAAGAACAACTTTGTGACAAATCACCTCCCGGTTAACCTCAAGTCAGTTCTCTTGTACTTACTTTGCTTAACACTAGATGGCAGTCTTGGCCTTAATGGAAAGTCATTTAGTGTCAAGATAGGCAAGTTTAATTTTCTCATGCTGCTGCTGTGTGTGTCTGTGTGTGTTTGTGTGTAGAGAGTGGGAGGGAGTGTGTGTACTAATGGCTTATTTCTGTCAAGCCGTGTTCTGCAAGGTCTCAACTGACACTGTGTTGACAGTAATGATGGCCAAAGCTCTCTTTCGCTTGCGCTTTCTCTTCTGTAAACACAAACACACAAAGACAGAGGCGCACAGTCACACATGCGCACATGCACATGCACACACACACACACGTTAGTTGACTCTCATGTTGAGAGTCAATGGCAGGAGTGTTTGACTCAGTTTGACACAGTTGTCACAGTTGTCACTGTGCAATGGTGTGTGCTCTTGCGTCTAATATTAAACAGATATTACTTGTGTGTGCTGTAAGAAGAGCACCTGATGACCAGGCTGACAACACTTGACTGACTTTGCGCTCTTTTGAATGACTCCCTGCTGGGTTGGTTCAGGCTTCACTCCTGTCATCTTCCTTTTTATTAATAAACTGTATGCAGAGTAAAGCCTACTGCTTTTCCTCTGGAGCTGGACTATAAGCTCATTTATTTATTAATTATGGACTGTAAACTAAATATGTTGTCATTTCCCAAGCCTGGTTCCTTAGATAGGCTCTCAGATGTTTAATTTCATGCTAGATGGTACTGGGCTGCTGGAATGTCAATAAAATAATATTTAGAGAGTGCGACTATACTAGTGCCACTATAAAATCCAATGTGAGTAGATTTGTTACTAAGGAGTATCTTAAATTTGGTCTAAAAAGCACTTGATATTCAATGCCACACTGGTTATAAATGATACTGTATGACTTATTGTGCAATAAGTACACTACATATCATATTAGCAATGCAGCAACTTATTATTGCCATTATCATCATCTTTTTGTTTCTTGTTATATATTTTTATTGTAAGGTAATGTTGTGAAATACCTACCAGAAGTTTCAGATCTACTGTACTTGCTTAAAATCCACAGGCACATCTAGTAGAAAGAAAATCTTTATTGAGCACACTCATTTGAGGGCCAGGGATAATTTAACTCTTGGATTTTATACCTGCTCCAGCCTGATTTGTAACCTCAAACATCAGGCTTTAGAGGAACCAGAAATGGATGATGTTCACAGGGGGAATTCAGGGCCATTTTGTACTTACGGGACTCCTTCAGCGGAGTCAAATTTCAGGATGTGAAAGGCTCTAATGAGGTCATACCACCATATCACCCATTTATGGGAAGTACTCCAGGTTGAAATAAATTGGATTTAATATTTAAGGTAAATGTTCTGCCCCAACACCCAACTTATTGTGCACAGTGGACATCCAACACCTGGACAAAATTTTACATGATACCTGCATGCTTCATTTATTAGTTAGACTCCAGATTAATTAATTAACTGATTGCCTTCACTTGATGTCATTAGCCTTAGCATTAGCTGGAGGCTTTTTCCAGCCTGCCCTGTTAAGAATTGACAGATGTAAATATATATTTATATACATATATTTATATTCAAATACGCAACATGCACAAAAGTACTGGGCCTCACACCCATTAAGCTTATCAGATTGAGACAGTGTAATCGGTGTTTCCATGATTGCTTGTCCATAGAAACCCATGCCATGAAGCTCCTGGTGCACAGTTTTTGTGCTCATTCATGTTAATGCCAGAGGAGGTTTGGACCGCTGCAGTTACTGAGTCAGCAGTGTTGGCAACTTTAAAGCACAATGCGTCTCAGCTCTCGGTAATCCCACTCTGTAACTTTACGTGGTATGCCAATCCGTGGCTGAATTTGGTTCGGAAACACTTCCACTTTGACAAGGTAGTACTTACAGCTGATTGTGGAATAGCTAGGATGGAAGAAATGTCTAAAAAACAGACCAAAAGCTGATGATACAGAAGTTGTGAAATTGCATCCAGGTATTTGTGCAACAATGCTAACCACCATCCACCGTGCTGCCCAATAATAATAATAATAATAATAATTGTAAATAAAATTATTATTTAAACCTTTATTTTGTATTTATCTAATATTAAAAATTTGTTTGAAGATCTGAAACATGTAAGTGGGACAAGGATACATTTATGATAATACTGCAAATGACTGTGCTTTGTGGCAAAAAAAAAGACTACACAAAAGTTAGATGGATACAATAGTTACAATATGAATTTTAACAAAAACTATGTAGTGCACTAAGGCTACAATATTGAATTATGAAAATCATTTAGTAGAAGTATATAAAGTAATTTATGCAGAATAGTTGAGTCACATTCACCTCAAAGTTTCACTGGAGCGCAATTCTAGGATAGTGCCATCATTTCGTGGTCTGGGCCGATGTAAACCAGCGGTTGAGGGTGTCGGACCCCTTCGCCCTTTGACCCCAGCAGCGTCCCTAATCTGCATAAAGGAATGAGAGGCATTTTTCAGCCGCTCACAGGAGGAGGAGGAGGAGGAGGGGAGGAGGAGGAGGAGGGAGGGGAAGTTACGACGTAGTAGAGACCCAGTGAGTGAGTGAGTGAACCAAGTTTCCAGCGACTGAGCCATCACGGCGTAAAAACTTCTTTTTTTGAAATGAACTCGCTTAGCGGCGGCGGACAGGATTTATGCGGGGATAGAGAGCCGTGATAGCGGGTTCGGGGGCCCGTTCCGGCCCGGTGCTCAAGCTGAATATGGGTCAGACCGCCGTGTCTGCCGTGTCTCAGACTGCAAGCGGTGAGTGTGTGTGTGTGTGTGTGTGTGTACATGTGGTGTGTGTGTATACGTGCAGTCTCCCTTCCTCTTGTCTCTCTCTCACACACAATCCGCTATCTTTATTCAGGAAGTCTTCTCGTTTTTCGTTTTCGTTCCTTCACATTTCTCTCGCATAACTTCGACACAGTTCAAACAAAGCGCTGCGCTAAATGCCGTTAACGCCAGTGGAAGTTTGCTAAATAGATGTGTGTTCATTTTATTCTTGCATCATTTTACGCGGTGTGTGTGTGTGTGTGTGTGTGTAGGGGGTTTCTAAATTTATCGCTGGCTCTGCCACCCAACTGTTGTAAAGAAGAAAAAAAAAACTAGTGAAACAGCCTGTCTTAAAACAGGATGCAGTGTTGTATAACCAAAGAGCTGTTTAAAAGGCTGGCTTGTTGTAACTAATTAATAAAGACTTTATGTATTTAGCAGCCAGCTTGACATTGGTCCAGATAATCGGAAGGAGCGCAGATTAGGCTTTTAACCATTTTCCCCCCTCCTGCTGATGGAGATGACTATCTGAGCAAAGTAAATACAGTCACGAAGCTGTTGAGCAGCACTGAGTGAGTCAACAAGTAGGCCTGGTCATCTTTATGAAGAGCTATCAGGAAATGCAATTTTACAAAAGATTTTAATTTTGCATAAAGAGGAGGCGCTGGAGTTCTGAGATGGGTTTAAACCAATTATTATTTAAATTACAGATTAATGCAACTCCTTGCTGAGTTAATTATCTCCTTACTGAAAACTTCTTCAGATTTTTTTTTTTTTAGGTACATCATGCTAGTACTGGATTTGATTACCTTTTGCATTTACTGCTACCTTAAGTCTTCATAGCGTAAATTCAATGAGATGCTGGAAACATATTTTTGGTGCATATTGACATGACCGCATCATGCAGTCATCGTGAAGATTTGTCATTGACGTGGATCTCCTGCTTCACCATGTTCCAAAGTCCTCAGCTGGCTTGAGATCTGGTGACCATTTGACAGTGTCAATGTCATGTTCAAGAAATCAGCGTGAGATTATCGGAACTTTGCAACATGGCATGTTATTGTAGAAGCAGCCATCAGAAGATGCTTACAATTTGGTTATAAAGGGATGGACATGGTCAGCAACTATATTCAGGTAGACTGTGGCATTTAAATGGCGCTCAGAAACCCAAAGTGTAGACTGACATTATACCACACACTATTAGAGCTCTATCGCTAGCCTGAACTATAAATACAAGACAGGTGTTATCCATCTAAGTGTTTAAGTTCTACCTGCAATCAAAACCAAAACTCTTCAGACCAGTTAATGTTTTTCCAAGCTTCTCTTCGTGAGCTTGTGCAAACTGGAGCTTCAGTTTTCTGTTCTTAGCGAGTAAGAGCAGCACCCAGTGTGGTTTTGTGCTGCTCTAACCCATCTGCTGCAAGGTTATACATGTTTTACTTTTAAAGATGCTTTTCTGCATACTTGAATTTGAAACAAGTGGTTGTTTGGGTTTTTGTTTTTTTTTGCCTCCATATCAATTCAAAGCAATCTGGCCATTCTCCTCTAACCTCTGGGCAAGGCATTTTCACCCAGAGAAGTGCTGCTTACTGGATATTTTCTTTTTTGGATTCTTTGTAACCCTACAGATGGTTGTACTGGAAAATCTCAGAAGATCAACAGTTTCTGAAATACTCAGAACAGCCTGCTTATGCTCTGTATGATGTCAGTAAGAATGTATTGCCTTAATATGTTCAGCTTAGCCCACCCACCGACTGTTTAAACCTTCTGCTTGTGAGAGGCAGCTAGTAAGAGGAGAGATCTGGCTTAATGGTGGATGAAATGAGGGGCAACATCAAAGGCCCTGAAAAAGTTACATTATTATTTAAACTAGGAATCATCCAAATTTTGAAGTTTATGAAGCTGGAAATTAGCATAGTTGGTGCTAATAGAAAGAAAAGGAAGAAATGCTTTTAAATGACACAGTATAACCATTATCATTTTTATAATGACAGTGAGGCCTATTATAATCTACAGTTTGAACAAAAAGAGTAGTTTGTGTTTTTCATCTGCATACTAAACTGCAACACTGATTGTTCATCGGTTAATCTGTTGGGGTTCTTTGTGTATCTAATTCCCAGAGTCATTTTAATCAGCTTTTTTCATATGCAACACTGGCAAATACCGAACCCAAATGCTTTGTTTTTAAAATCAAAGCCTTTTTTTTCCATCTGTAGTCCTTGGTTGGTTCCTTGAGCCATAAAAGTAGGCACTTCACGTTCAATCACACTTTTTATGGGAAGCCTTAAAGGCAGTGAGGTAGAGGATGAGACACATGACTCTGGATGAAAACAAAACTAAACCCTTTTTATGGCTCTGTCAGCATTTAAACTAAAACTCAGACTCAACTGTAATGCACTTAAGTCAACATGCAAGAACCCTGCTGGCTATAATAATGATCTATACGTCCTGTATGGTTACATTACGACTTAATAATGATGTGATGTGCTTTAAATGCCGAATCTACAGCACTAAGAGCAGAAGTTGAATTGTTCCTCTCACTGTCTTTTTGAAAGAGCATTAAAATAATGGTGAGATCTCTGAGCCTCTCTATAGAAGTTAAAACATGGTCAGTTTCCTGTTTGATTGCTTTTTGCTCTGTTGCTCCAGACTTAGCCTGAGCTTCGATTATCATGATTTGAGCTGGAGAAAGATTTGGAAGAAATGACCCAAGTGTTGAAAACGACAGTGCCCAGCGCCACCCCTCCCTCCTCTCTTGTCCAGCACCTCTTGTTGCCTCATCTTCTTCTCTTTCTTTCCCTGTTCCTGCTTTCTTTAATCCCACACTTTCTCATGCCACACCCCAGTGTCCCCCCTTTCTCCCGTTTTTCCCCTCTTTCATCTTTTCTATTTCCTTTTGTTTCGTTTTGCCTCTTTCTCCCCCTCCATCCCTCTTCCTCTGTTTGTGACGCTTGCTTCTTCCCTTCCCGGTGACTTGCAGTGAAGGAAGGAAGCCTCTCCCTTTTCCCTCCTCCTTAACACATGTTCAGGCAATAACGTCTGAAAAGAGCTTGCTGGCTCTCTCACAATACATCTCTTTTACACTTAAATATTATATCAGGTGATACATATAAGACCTTGCCATTTGTCAAGGCAACTGGCAACTTTGGTCGACTGCTGTCTCTGAAGTTGTGTTTCTAATTATCCCACCCGGCTGCAAAATTTCCAAGTCCTGACTCACCCATTTTGCATGACATTGCATTTCATCTGTTTCAGTGTAAAATTCAGTGTGGAACAATGGAGTCGAATCAGCATTGGTAATGTGTAACAACATCCATGAATTAAACTGAGATTTAGCGGTATGCAGTTTTATTTAAAGAGATCAAATGCAGCGCTGTTTTAAAGCAACTGTCAGTTATAACAAATACTGATAGCATAAAAAAGATTACTGTTAAACAGCAGATTGATAGATTGAAGATCTTAATTCCTCTAATTTGGTTTCCTTAAACCTGATTTTGTTTAGACAAACTTGACTTATTTCGGGGAATTAAAGTTGTTTTGTTTTTACGATGGTGTATGTTTTTCTTAATAGATACAGTTAAGGCCTGGCAATATTGATTTAAAAAAAAAAATCACATGTTGACTTATTTTTTAGTTGAAAATAAGTCAACATGGGGTGCTCCCATCTGTAAGTACTAACCTATTGGCAAATAAGATTGGCAGTGACTAGTGTTTATCGGTTTGTGTAATGTAATGCAGCAGTCCCCACACTTTTTTGAGCCAAGGACTGGTTTATGTCTGACTATATTTTCACGGACTGGCTTTTAAGGTGTCGCGGCTAAATACAAAAAAAGAAAATTAATTCATAACACACTGGTAAAGACCCAGGGAAACTGAGTTAACGATAAAAACCTATAAAAACCCTTAAAATGATAAATTTAACACCCGAGCCTCAACTCTTGCGGCCCGGTACCAAACGACCAGTACTGGTCCGTGGCGCAGGGGTTGGGGACCTGTGATGTAATGAACAGCTAAAACATTTGATGTAGCAGTTGTTGAGCATTATTTTTGCCCTTACAGTAAAGTAACATCGTATGCCTCAGTTTACTATATTTGTCACCATCTGTGTAAGTATTATGCTATATAGACGTGTCATACCTAAAGAAAGACAATGGTGTGCAGCCTAGTGTGGGTAGAATGGTGATTGGCTGAAAAGTGTGCTCGAACAGGGATGGGACAAATGTGGTGTTCACCACAAGCAGGAACCAGCGCAAAATAAGCAATCAAAGATTTAAAAAGAAACACATACAGTAGGTGCAGTGGAGAATTTTCATATTGTTTTATATATTATTTTAATTTTACCAAGTTTCACTTCACAACGAAGACATTTTTTCAATGTGTTTTTTGGGGCATAGGCTAAGCTAAAGAAAACAGCACTAACACTAGCACTAGTGTCCCAAAGACTGGTTATTTCAAATATTTTTAATTCTGCGTCCACAGGTGACAGTACACAGTTAAAATATGTAGACAATGATCCGCGACTTCTGGTGAGACACAACCTCTCTAGTCCCTTAAGATGCCGTCACAGTGTTCACAAACCTAGCCACTCTCACACTGAGCTGAAATGAGACTAGTACAGACAAATGAGATTGTTCTCTTATTTTAGCTGCTTCCTTTAGAAGTCGTCAGATCAGCTCATTGGCCGATTATCTCACACACAAGATAGCAACTACTGTTACACTAGCATGGAATGTCCTCCTTCACTACACCCGTAACTCTTCTGTGGTCTTTCTTTTTTCTTTCTGCATGGCAGCTCCATATTCAACGGGCTTTGTCCAGTATCCCTTCCCGGCACATGTCAAGTCCATCTTGTCTCCAAACAGCTCAAGCTGGATTGTCCCTCTGACATACTAGTTTCTAATCATCTTTTAATCTTAGCATTTTCAACTCTGCCAGGTCGAGCTCCACCTCTAGCGTCCCCTCCATCATTTTTGTTAGCGCCATCTAACCGGAACAGCACACCCTCATTTAAAGGACTGGTTCCTATACATTTTTAATCCCAACATGCAATGAAACATAAGAAAATCAACCATCATGCGATTTCTCACTAAAGAACAAACAACAACCCTGCGGCTTCAGGTTTAGTTGCAAATTATATCAGCTTATATGGACAGTATACTGGCTGTTTTCTGTTTCGTCACAACGTAGCCCGCCTCCGAGCATCAACCTCTGGTCAGTTGTTCGGAGGACCGGGTGATTGGAATTTCTGCAGAGTGAGGTGAGAACAATAAATTAACTGTAGGTGTAATTTTCTCGGAAAAGATGATGTATTGTTGTACTTGTGAGATCTCTGCCGTTGAACACATTCAGTGTTGGCACCTAATGCATGTGTCACAACAATGGAGGCTTTAGATTTCCTGTATTGCTACACGACACAGCATTAATCTCAAATCTTCCCCTTTTTTATGATAATTACAGGAATTTGAAAAAAAACTGTATTACAATAGTTTGAGAAAGACGTAAAGCGGATGAATCTTCTGTTGTTTTACTTTTTTTCTTTTCTAAACTAAGCAGTGAGTTTTCTTTTGCCTCTTTCTTTCATTTTCTTTTCTCAGTAAATAATAAGTCAACCCATTGTCCTTGTTTGGTTCCCACTGGAAGTTTGATAGTTGGCCTAATGGTGATGATAATCGCTGGTACCGATTTTCCCATCATTAGCGGTACAGAGTAGCTGCTGAAATGCACCTATTGTTGTGATTTGATATCAACACAGGAACAGGAAATGAGTGTGTGTATGCAAAGTATGTGTGTGTGCAAAAAGAGGGTGCTAAATTGGTCTGAGGGGAGTTGTAGAGGGCTCTGTGCTGTACTTTTCCATGTCTTCACTCTTTTCTGCCATTGTTTTTATGTACATGTTTTTTTTTTTACAATGTCCTTGAGCACTCGATGGGGTAAAGGTGATCACAATGCTGTTGGGAGCAATAATGATACTATGATTTTACAAGCATTCCTTAACAAAGCAGAGCGCTTTGTAATGGCTATATTGCTCTGTTTACAGTACTTCTTACTGTCCAAACCCTCATTTTACACTTTAGGCTAATGACACATCTGTTTTTTGTTATAATAATCCTACTTTATTCAGTTTAGATCTGCTAAAGACCACCAAATGCTTTAAACCCTGAAAAAACTGGCTTTAAAATGTTATAACTGAATTTATAGACAGAATAAAAGGTTAAATATTATTTGTTAGATAATAAGAGTAAAGAATAGTAGTAATATTTTGACCAATGCACATTTAATTTACCTTCAATACTAGTGAGAAGAATCGAGGGGAAGAGAGACTTTCTCATCACCATGTGAAAATAAACAACACTAGTAGAAAAAAAATTGCACTTATGTTGACTTTCGTTACTCACAGTTCGTGATTAAGCAAATAAACAATGCATTGATCCTTAATCAGCAGTAAGCAGCAGTCAGAGATAGTTTATACTCATCAGTTTTAACTATTGTCCGTCTGTGCAGAGTGCGAATTAGCTATCTGTCAGCGCTGGTGACAGCCAGCCAGTCGTCAGGGTATTGATAGTTTTCAGTTGAGCTGAAGGTTTTAAAATGCATTTGACCCATCAGATCTGCTCAGCGAAGAAATGTTCGACTGAGTGACTTTGGTTGCTGTTAGGCAAAATGGTTACCTAACGTCTTTGCTGCCAAAATGAACATCTGGATCATCTGGTCATCTGGTGTTCTTTAAGCTTTGGTCTGGTGGAAATCTGGCAGATATTTTCTTGCTGACAATGGTGCTGAATAAGCATTTTAAACAGTGTTGAGATGACACTGCACTGCTCTGTTTTCAGGCAAATTCTATTGTTTTGTTGTCAAAAAAGTGGCATGAGCTCAAATCAAATCACTTTTCTTTGCATTACTGGTACACTGGTACAGCACATGCGAGTGAAATTCTTGTGTGCAAAATACAATAACATAAGAACAAAGCAAAATATAAGAATGGGATCTGAGAATTAGCTGAGTGTGAGTGCATTATTATTTTTATTGACCAGCCCTAGTGATTGCCTCCATGTGTAGCTGACATTCACGAATTTATGAGTTCTCTATGAGTACACTCGAAAGAAGGAATTAATGAATTCCCTTGAATAATTGCATTTATCTCAGTTTGCAGATGACGTGACAGTCCCTGGCCTTTGTGTGGTGGTTAACTATTGAGATTATGCGATGATTCTGTATTTTTTGAGTTCTTCAAACCAGGCTGCTGCCACGTCACCAAATGTAGGTTGCACTCATTAGTATATTTCCCTCCTGCCAATCAGAATACAAATTGTTATGGATCAGCATAACCGGGATCCTGGATCGTGCACTTGATCTTGGATCTTTTAAGGTTGTTTTTTTTTTCTTTTCTGTGTTTAAAAAATCTTTTCAGAATAGTTTGAAGCTGTCCACATATATGGAGAAAAGAACCACCGTGACTTCATGTCAAAAACATCCAAGTATTGTGTTGAAGAGATATCAGCTGAAATTGAACTTGAGCCAGGCTTTTTTCTCTCTCTTGTAAATCAAATTGTAGGTATGATGTTTTGTAATCATTTTTATTTTTGCACATGGCTGATTAATGCTCTGAACATGTATTATTACTCAATCTGACTGCATTTTAATATATTAATACAATAAAAATAAAGTAAATGTTTGAAAATGAAAAATCTGGTATTGTGAAGCTACGATTTGTGCTTAATGTGCCTTTTCTAACTTGTCTGCTAAACAGTTTGTAGTTGATCTGCTTTGTGGATATTATAGATAAGGACAAGGAGGAAAAATACTTGGAATATAAACCTGAATATTTGAGTAAAGGATGTTAAATGACAGCACGTATCAAGCCTCATTGAGGACAAATGAAATACATTACACTTATTATTTTCTAATGTATTATTTTTTGGGGCTGTTCTGTAACTGTCTCTCATATAAGAGCATTTGTACTCTAAAAGCACACAGCTCCTCCAAATGCTCCCCGCCCTTTATCTTCAGCCAACTCCACATCAGTGAACTTCACTTCCTACAAGCAGCAAGAACTCTGCCTTTTTCGTCGTGAGTGCAAATATGAAAAAAAAACAAACATAAATTACTCAAAAGTTTTGTACGGAAAAAATGATGCACATTTAGCGCTCGCGGGGCTGCGTAGAGTCAGCAGTGATTCAGCAGTGTTATGTAGCTGAAAAAACAAAAGCCTTCCTCTGCTTAAATCTGAGGACTCACACACACACACACCACCTCTCTTTCCTCTGTAAGCTTCCTGCACACACACGCACTCGCACACACTGTCGACATTATCCCAGAAGTTTCACAGCGCTTCTAATCTTTCAGCAGGAAGAGGAGGAGCCGTGGGAGGACAGGGATCTCGCCAAGACACACACAAGCACACGCACTGCAAATACTGTTAAAATCAAATATTCACCACTGTTGAAAACTGACTTGTAGAGTAGGACAAATATGACTATTTCTCAGTTTTTTATTTTTTGTTGTTGTTTTTTTTTTGGCACTTGCTGTGTCCATCTTAAAAAAATGTGTGTGGATTTATCTTCATTTAAAGCTTTTAGTTTTCTGATAATATAGGCGGGCGTTATCGGGAAACTGACAGGAACAAGCATTCGGCAGTAAACACCCGTAATCACTTGTTAAAGAGATGTGTATAATACTAAATAACACTGCACTATTAAAATATAAACACAGTTCCAGTAAATACAGACCGAAAATATAAACACCGCTATAATCCTGCGCATAAAAAATGCAAACTATAGAGCCAGGTAAAGTGCACTGTGGGTTTTGGAAGCTTCCATTATGTTAAGAGAGCCGTTTTTCCTATCCTCCTTTAAATGGCTACAGGAATAAAAATGAATCTTAAGTGCTATGACTCTATTTTGAGCATCATGTTGCTGTGACCTGAAGGAAGGAGGTCAGATGATTGCATATGTTTGAGAGCACTTGAAGTAAAGAGGGTCCTTCACCTTCTCCGATCATTTCAGTTCGGCTTTGAAGGGTGGGATTCAGGCTTTTCAGTATATCACAAGAAGAAGAATGAGTATTAGAAAAAAAATGAACGAAATAGGCAGAAAAATGTGTTTTGTAACGTATAGCAAATGTGTACATCATAGATGGCCTATACTTGTCAGGATTGTGCAGTATGAACAAGTTAAAAGAAAGTATTATTATTTTTATTTAAATAGGAAGTGATGGTCTTGAGAATAAGAATCTCCCAGGCCCAGATTCCAGGATTATATTTGCATGTCCGTTGTTAGAGAGACCAGCTCTCCTAGAGAAAGGCCACAAAGTATTATGCATAATATGTAAATAGAAGGGCCCTGCCTGGGTTGCATGCTGATATTTCTCTGCATTTACATGTATGTCTGCTTGCGTGTCTTCTAGTTGAGGGACTGGAGAAATCGACATCTCTGGCCAGCTGCGACGTGGCGGTGGACAGCTCTGCCAATGCCCAGAATGCCCATGCATCACGGCAGCAGCGAGGCAAGCTGTCAACTCTGGGGAAACTTTTCAAACCCTGGAAGTGGAGGAAGAAGAAGACCAGCGACAAGTTCCAGGATCTTTCAAAAGGTAGGACGTATCGCGTGTCCGTGTGCGCATGTGTATGTTAACGACACTGTATCAACCAGCTGATGAGTCGCTTCTGATTTGTTCTCCTCAATCAAGTGTCTGGTCAATATCACAGATTGCATTTTTGAATTTGTGTGGAACATTACGCGTGAAATGGAGCAGTGTTGCTCCCAGAAGAGCTTTAAAAGGAAAAGAGTGAATGGATTGTTTGTAGTTCTTGATGATTAATTCCTCAGGGGTTTGGCTGGGAAATAAAGTGAGGCAGAGGTAAATACAAAAACCAGAGACTCTTTTCCTGAAAGCTGCTAGGTTTTGCTTTTCCTGTGTTTGGATGAAAGTTGTGTTCTTGTGTTCCTCCGTGTCTCTTTGATGCTTGCGCTCAGGACAGTTTATAAAACGGTAGGAAATATACAAGGTATTATTTCCTTATAACTAGATTATTTATTGGTGTCAAAGTTAAATAATATCTATGATCAGTACACAACCACATTTCCATGTCAGTAAAAGCAGATTGTGGTGATTTATAAATAAGTTAAATGCCACATTTATTTGAAAATAGTATAAAATATTTTCACACACTTGTTGATGTATAAGATTTCATTTACTTAACATTTTGTGGTCTCCTTTGTCACATTTTTCATTTCTTAATGTGTAAAATGTCATAGATCTGGATTGTAGGCAGGCCTGTTTATCACCCCGTCTCTTATTTCGAGGTCATGCAGTTGCAAAATGCAAAATGTGGTTTGGCATTGTGTTGCTGATGTGTTCGAATAAATATATTGAACTTGATCTTGTTGGTCTTTCAGTTCTAGAGAGAAAAATCTCCACTAGACAAACACGGGAGGAGCTCATCAAGAAAGGAGTTCTCATCCCAGACCAAGGTTTGTCCTACGCGTCAGTCAAATCCATAGAACACATTGAATGTGACACCTCCTCTTGATTTTCATTCCCAAAAGTATGACATTAACTTATTACAGAGCAAAGCAAAATTCCTATAAGACACATCATAACATGTTTTTTAGTGTTCTTTACACTTCAAAGCCTTTTATATCAGGAGATGAAGAAAATTGCTAAAATGCAGCTTGTATTTCTTCTCTCCTAGATGAACCAGTCATCAGTGAAAATCTGAATGGCCATGCCACATCTAGTTTGACACCAGAGGAAGTCAAAGTTGACATTGAGTCTCAAGAAACACTGCGGGAGGAACAAGCCACTGGGCCGGTCAGAACTGAGGAGAAACCAGGTAACTTTTGGACCAGTCGCAATATAACTTTGGCCTGTAATCCAGTGCTGGTTTGAGTGTCTAACCATTAGATTCCTGTACTAGTTGAAGTTACAAACCCAGGGTAACAGTCTTCCACCTGCATATGTTGAAGAATTACATATAGATGCATTGTTATTTGTTTGAAAATTACAGCAAGAAATGTTTGTTGCTAGGGACCTGCTAAATGTTGAGAAAACTTTACTCTTCTACAGTGAACTCACATATTGTGGAATGTGGGACTTTTCCGGCGCCTTTAACCATTCCATTTATAAATACTGGATCTAAATATTGTAGCTGTTTTTAGGTGCTTTGATGTCTTTTCCTCTGGGCTGTGGAATGCATTAGTATCTTCAGCAGCTTTCTGGTTGACATTGAACTCTCTATGGGATCAATGAGCGGGTCTAATGTGTTCAGATAGATATTCCCATTATATCAGCCTGCAATAGGCGTTCACAGTTTGAACAGAGCCATATCTTCTCCTCCTAATGCCTCTCTCTCCCTGAGGAGACAGGCCACTGTTCTTGTGTCTGATGCTGCTTAAGTGTTGTGCTGTTTTCAACTCAACCCTGTTAGCATTGAACTTGTAGCCATTTGTTTGTTCATTTTGCAATAATCATTAAGGCAAAGGCAACAAACTCTGTAAGTAAGTATGGCAACAGAACACACATACCATCGCCAACCCTGGAGCCTGGGAAGGTTAATGGCTGCATATTATGTATCAGTTCGCTGCAAAAGCTGTACAAGAGCCCCTCATCATCAGCTCTGTCATACACTTTCTGTATCATTCATTTTCTCCGCTGTCTCTGCTTGTCCACCTCCATATTTGTGCGTCAATTTGCACAAATCAGCAACTTTTATCTTGCTTCCAGTCTTCATATTAACCTGTCAGTGCTGCACTTTTCCTTCCTACTCCCTCTCATCTATTTAGAAAGGTCTGATACTAAACCTAACACCCGGGCAAATCAGGCGCGACCTCGAGAGACTCAAGCTAAAAAACAGCCAAGTGCCACTCCGCCCGCGTCATCCAAACCTGCCGGTGGCACCGCAGCCACGGCAAAGCACAAGGATGGTGCCTCTGGGGCTAAAAAGACAACTAAAACCACTGTCAAGACTGGGTCATCCACACAGGCTAAAGCTAACCCCCCACGGAGCACTAACACGACTGGTCGCGGGACTGGTAAGTTCAGATAGTTAGAACTGAAACCAGCTGGCCTGTCAGTGTTCTTCCCTTCCCTCATCCCTGCATGGAAAATGCCCTTGTATCATTGTTGGAAGGGAAAGAGGAGTCACCATTAAGCAGTTTGAACCTTCTAAGCATGGCTTCATTTGCACACTCATGCAAGTGTTATTGAAGTTTCTGTCGAGTGGTTGCGAAATTGTATTTCCCCTTTTCTCCCACTTCACGTTGTGCTTTCCTTCTAATAAGAATATCATTTACAATATCTGCCTGTTTTCTAAGAAAGCAGAAGTAAGATTTATCTGTGTACCTCTGGAAATGTCTGAAGTGTGTGTTTGTGTGTGTGTGTGTGTGCGTGTGTGCGTGTGTGTGTGAGAAAGAGGGGGAGAGCATAAATGTGAGCGAGGTCAGTGTAGTGTCCCCGCTTTAAAGAATAAGAGCGAGAGAGAGCAATCTGACAAGCTTGTGTGGTTTAACTAGCATGATGCCATGGCATGATCGTCCCCCTGCTTCCTGTGTGTATATGTGTGTGTCTGTGCTGTATTTGTCAAATACATAGCATGGTTACACGAAACCTAGAGCACAGCATGTGACCTTCATGCAGTCCTTTCTGAGGGTATTTGTGTCCTTTGTGGTGTGTTCAGCAAAGTGACACAAAAGTTGCTTCATTAGTGTTTGAATAACTTCTAAATCCTAAGTTCACCCCCTCTCTGCCCCTCTGGTGTTTTTACCAGCACACAAAGACACTTCACATAGACTTGAAAAGATTCTTTAGTAGTCGGCATGTCCTTGGGTATTCTGTATTTATCACAGTTTTAATGGAGAAGATATGTTTACATAGTTACTCTCTTATGTTTAAGTTGGTAGAGTTGTTAAATATTGGAATCCATATATCCTGTATACACATTATTATGTATGTTTGTATGTATGCATGTATTATGTATGTATTAATCAAATATGGTTACACTTACTGGCATTGCAAAGCTTAAATAAAAACATGATTTGAAAAATAAAATTCAAGGCCGATCACACTTTAGGTGAAAATGAAGTAAAGCTCCTGAAATGGAGAACAAAATTGAGACATCGTGTTCTATATGCTTCAGTTTTATTAATGCAGCCAATTAAATTGTTTCGCTTAAACTTTAAAATCATGTGGATATTAACATCTAACAATCACTAGGTTAAGTAGCCAACGGCCATTAAACTGAGTATAAACATTGCTTATATTTTGGGAATATTCTTACATTATTATATACAGTTTATAAACTACATATATTACTATTACATATATACTGACATTTTTACATTAAAACACATAAGTATTTGTCTTTTACAACAGAGAATTTGTATAAGGCCATTATTAAAAGGTTTTTGTGCATGTCTTCAGAAAATAGAGCATCTAGAAAAACAAAAACGTCTAATTTTCTGTCCTTCTCCTCAGCCAAGTCCTCTCATCCAAAGAAGACAGGATGCACAACAAAAAGCACCTCCACCTCCACACCTCGTTCTCGTGCGTCAAAGGACGCTGGCTCTGCAGCAGCGCAGAATGAAAGGACAGATGCAAAGATGAACCGGAAATCAGACACTCCGTCTACAATGTCTGTACCTCAGAAAGCCTCTTCAGAGACTCTTAGCCCACCTGGAGACTTAAAATCTTCCCCCCTTTCCTCAGACACCAAACCTCTTTCATCTAAAGTCTCTAGCAATGACACAGGGGGAGCTCAGGGTGACTCTGATCCTAAATCGGCACCTGACGCATCGCGTGCAGGTGAAGATACCCATGAAGGTGCGGTTCCTGGAACCACAATCCAGTCTTCTTATGTCAACACTGCTACAGAAAACACATCATTCGCAGACGGAGAGGCACGCAGCAGCTCACAGAGCGATAAACGGGAGAGGACAAAAGAGGAGGGAGGAGGAGGTGGAACCAAGAAAGGAGAAACAGAGAATGTTGTTGAAAATAGCCGGAGGTACTGTAAAAATCTAGTTGGTACATGCAAGTTGCTGATTGCTTGACTTCCTTATGTTCACTTTGACTGTATCTAAGTTTGATATCATACATTAAAGTAACCTTACTGTAGTCACAAATTAGACTTTATATGATTTGCTGTTATATGAAATTATATGAATTTGTTTAGTTACACTGTTGTGTTATTGATTCCTGCAGGTCAGCCGAGGATGAAGCGGGAAAGCCGCAGCGACCCAGTGTTAAAACAGAGCAGGCCGAGGTGACCGTGATACCTGATAGGCCGAGAGACAGCCAAACTAGTGACTCTGATTCTGATGGGCCAATCCTGTACCGGGATGAAGAAGAAGAAGAGGAGGAGGAAGACGACGACTCAAACAGTATGTCACACAACAATGAGAAGCCGACATACACAACTCAGCTCAATTCAATTCAATTCAATTCAATTTTATTTATATAGCGCCAGATCACAACAACAGTCGCCTCAAGGCGCTTTATATTGTACGATAGTACATACAGAGAAAACCCAACAATCATATGACCGCTATGAGCGAGCACTTTGGCGACAGTGGGAAGGAAAAACTCCCTTTTAACAGGAAGAAACCCCCGGAAGAACCAGGCTCAGGGAGGGGCGGCCATCTGCTGCGACCGCTTGGGGTGAGAGAAACTCAACTTAAACATTTCAGTTAGTGTAGCGTAGTGGGTCCGTGGTTACATCTACTGCTTCACGACTAAAGAGTCCTGGGTTTGAATCCAGACAGGGACCTACTACGGGTAAAACATATTTATGTTGCAAATAAATACATTTTATTTATATTTTACCTAATGACACATTACCTTCACCTGACTTACAAGTTCACTAGCTTCTTCTTTACAAAATTTGTACATACCAAGGAAGTCATATTCAATAAGAACTGGGTAAGCAGAAACGAATGCATAGATGGATGGGTGCTTTATTTATCCATAAATACTGAACACAAGAACAGAGCACTTTTAAATGGAAAAAAAGTCAAACACTATAAAATGACACGTAAATAAAAATCTCAGTATTGTACAGTAAGAGGTAAATAAACATAATATATGCAGGTTTTGGGGTGTGAGGCAGAAAACATTTCCTGTATCCATTCTTAAATATGAAAAATCTTGACAGTCGAGGGGCATGTGCACTTGCAGTTTTTTGCACAAATTAGAAAGCAAGGTTTGAATTTTTACGGTTTTAATACAAGACTGCATATCCTGATTCAGAGTTGTAGAAATGACCAGTAGGCCAACAGCTCATGGCTACTGAATAGACACTTCCAGTAAAATAATATATCATGTCACTAGATGTGTATAAACCCTGAATGGTTGCAGAAATAGCTTTTACATCCTGCTCAGCTCAAGGGCTCATTGCTCCCAAGATGAAGTGGAAGGACCGTTTACCATCAGACTGTGAAGCCATCCAACTTGCTGTGACGGTGCAATGTTTGCTTTGTGCAGTCACGCTGTTAAAAATGTCAAAGATGCCTCAGCTGTGTTAGCAACTTTTGCTTGCAAAACTAACCAGCACCAGTAAATAGCATTTAATCTGTTTATGATTAAAACAGACTTT
Source organism: Hemichromis elongatus (assembly GCA_015108515.1). Lineage (NCBI taxonomy): Eukaryota > Metazoa > Chordata > Actinopteri > Cichliformes > Cichlidae > Hemichromis > Hemichromis elongatus. Next base: position 30,457 of record VUQR01023518.1, on the reverse strand, counting down.
TTGTTGATGTTTCAGATTTTTAAATGTCACATTTGCTTCATTGCTTGTTCGTTATGATCCACCGCTGACCTCCCAGAAGACTGTTACTAGCCGTGCCCGTTCTCTCTCTGTTCTAGATTCTCTTGCCAGCAAGATCCGCCGACGAGACACCTTGAACATTAAACTGGGTAACCGACCCAGCAAGAAAGAGCTGGAAGAGAAAAACATTCTGCCACGGAGCTCAGAGACGGAGAGGCACGAGCTACGCCAGCAGATAGGCTGCAAACTAGTCAGGTATAGCCAGAAGCACACATACAAGGCGGACTGTGAAAATGTGGCTAGGTGTTACTTTTTTCCTCAAGTTTGGCATTGCTTTAGGATAACAACAGAGATTGTTGATTATTTTTTTGGTGTAGCTGTGGGTGGTATACTGTTACAAATGATGCACGTTAAAAATGTGTCCTGAAGTTTGGCCTTTTCTAACAGACGAGCCAAATTGGCTGGTGTTAAAACAGCCTTCAGATTCTCAACAACAAAAGGTGTAAACAAAAAAACAAAATTTTACGTGTTGATAATTTAGGATTTTTCTCCGCACAAGCCTGCAAAATTATTAAATCCATACCTGCTCGTAAAAAGAGTGTTTTTTCTTTTTAGACGCCTGAGCCAAAGGCCAACCACAGAGGAGCTGGAGCAGAGAAACATTCTCAAGCGTAAGTGCACTCTTCGACAGAGGTGTGATGTGATACACCTTTTTCTTTTCATGGTCGTCATAATATTTTAAAGCCCGAATTATGTCATTTATCTAGCTGCAACCATATCTACCAGGCTCATCATCAGGGTGGTCACGTTAAAGCTGGTATTGTGCGGTTCCAGCTGCCCAGCTGCAATCTGTTACTGCCACTTTTAGATCTTCAGATATGACCTTGTGTGTCTTATTAATCAGATGGATGAGACAGATATATGTCTGTCTAAATTATGAATTACTGTCTTTTAGAAGCTTTGTGTCTCCCACACTGGAGTGATGTGTTCAATCACACTGTGAGAGGATTTTCTTTGGTCATCATACACCACCGGGATAAAAGCTGGCCCGAGACATTCGTTTTCCAACGCACACTAACGAGCATGCTCGTCATGCTACCGAACATGAATAAAATAACTCTGCTAGAGGTTATTGTCTCGCCTGTTTAGTTCAAATTTGGCATTCATGCAGCTTTTAAGAAGGTTTTAGGAATTGCTTCAATCAGTAAATTTGCTCTTGGTCTAACTGAACAGATGCATGATACCTCTTTCCCTAATATGGAATGATTTTTACTGCTTTATGAAGGTGAAAAGAATGCCTATGTTGCAATTTTGCAAGCTCCAAGTCAACAGAACAGATATACATGTAGTCCATACATGTAGTGGTTATATCCACATACATAACAGCGGTGAAGAGGTTATGAAATATTGTTTCTGGTGTTCATCCCTTTGTGGGCACGAATTTATCTACAAATAGACACTTGTTTGCGGTTTAAAATAATGTAATGTAAACGTGTCCTGTTAAAAAAAACAAGAGCAACAGCTTTACAGGGTAAGCTGGGATCTGTGTAACTTTATCCTCTGAAAGAAAGGAAAGAGAAGTAACTATGAATCTGTTTTGCTAGAAGGAAAAAAGGATTAGGTGTCATATATATATATATATATATATATATATATATATATATATATTTTTTTTTTTTTTAATATATTGTTACTTTTTAATTAAT
>VUQR01023518.1:11232-25012 GCA_015108515.1 Hemichromis elongatus | reverse complement strand
TACACGATTACTGCTTCCTTGGAATTTAGAGGGTAAGGAGAGCCAGGCTGATAATCACATACACTTGATGAATTGATCATCAACAAAGCAGAGGTTTGCTGGTCTAAAGCATTCAGATTTGTGTCAATCTTTCCAACAAATTAACCTAAAGATTCACCTGAAAAGACCCAAGAGCTACACCTCAGACTCTACCTGCCTCAGCATGTTAAATGATGGTTTATGACAGTACCTTTAGATAAAAGCTGAAAAAGTATGGCTTGTTTGGAATCTCTTTATTTCTTTCTCATTCTGTTATTTAATGCCTTAACTATGAAAAAAGATGCTACTATTAAGTGTCTATATTCAGCACATAACCCACCACAAGCTGCTGTTATCTGCTGTCTTTGATAACACAAACTACTCACGAGTAGTCTTACAAAGCATTTTGTAAACACCCACCCGCTGGAGTTAAAAGATGTGATCTTTTATGAATTCAGATGAGCAATTTTTATTTCTGTTAAAAACAAAAAAGCACAAGTTTGACATTCAAATGAAAATTGGCACCCGTAGTGTTCACTGAGCTTTGCTTTATTTCGACAGTTTTAGTGTTTGAGAATTTTTCAAGATCTGAAAAACGATTTCAGATTCAAGTTTATTCCCAGGTTCTGTGCAGGTACATTATCCTTCCTCGGGGTGTCTGTCAGATTCTTGGTAAAAATTAAAATAGTAGAAATTATAATTAAAGAAGCACCCATGAATTAAAAAACAAAAAACACTCTGACAATGACAATATGTTCATGTTTTTCTAATACACTGTCTGTGTGTTTGTTCTGTTGTAAAGAAGCCTTCCTTTGTGTTTTCAGATTTCATCGGCCGTAAGTGTCCTCACTGCCGCCTCGTCACGTCAGCGCCACAACTCTCTGCTCCACATCTCCCAGCAGACTCAGCTCAGTCCACTTCACTCTGGAACTGGACGTTTTGACTTGTGGCAGCAGGAAAAGCACAGGTGTACTTTACAACATTTAAACGTGGCTGTGTTTCTTTCGGGTTAGCCAGTACCAAAACCCTGGGCGTGCGCTCATACTTTGGAAGAGCGATTGATGGGAAGGCGACACTGTTCACCTGCATTTTTCCTACTGAAGCAAATCAGAATATCTTACGTAAAAAAAGCTCTGTTGCCCCTGATGAGATTTTAAGTCTGTGTGTGTGTTTCATGGCCTTGGCTATCCACAGGCCCCCATAAAACATTTGCACATATCTAATGTCAGGATAGTGGCGTGTAATGTGCTCAGATTAAAATTATTTATTGTAGAGTATCAGAACCAGCTGGTACACAAAATATTTTGTGTATTTTTTTTTAGTATGTTTTTGGTCAGCCCTGTAGTAGTGAATGTGAGTGTACTCAAGGTATGTCTTGTCAGAAACTGACAAAAGGCCATATATGGGCAACTTCCTAGTACAGGAAGTGGGGTTGATTGGATAGTTTCATGCTGATGTCAGTGCCTATGTCACAGATCACAGAAGAGGAGAGGCAGTTTCCTCTGCTCAGATGTTCCCCTCAGAGATAAATCAGAAATAGTGCAGTTCATTTTTTTAAAAACATGCTTTAAGTTCTGCCACTAGAGGGCACTGTATCCTAAGTGTTACAGTAGAGGATGGCGCGTGTAGCTGAAGAACAGCCGCAAGTGTTATATTTAAAACTGCTCAAGCTGAGGGAGTTGGCTGAGGCTTTTCTATCCCTCAGCACACTTTCCTGGTGATACATGATGAGCGCATATCATCATGAATTCTCTGCTGGGTTATGAACCTCTAATAACAAAGTGCTGGACAAGCTGTTTAGAGGATCTACTTATTGTTTTCTTACTAGTTTCATTTCAGGCCTTTGGCTGGGGATGTTTACTTGGCTCGTTATTTGGTGCCAAAGATAAAGCAGGAAGCTGATCGTATGTAGGTGTTCTAAATTTGAACGCTTACAGGTTTGATTTTGTTGGGCAGACTACACAGAGAGCAGGCACTGAGAGGTTCAGCACTAGTAATGAACTGGCCTCATCTCTCAGAGAATGAAAGAGGGCTTCAATTTTCATTTCCTAGATCATGCTTTTGCAATTTAGTCAAGTGACTTTATTTTTAGAATACATTTAAAAAGACTAAATGTTGACATGAGTGCTTTGTGAATTTTGTGATCATATCTTTACATCTAGCCTTAACATGCTTCTTGAATACAGCAAAGTGGCCAAGTTTAATTACATTTTTAAAAAAACAAAACATGAATCCACTTTTTGGAAAGTTAATCTCCAGCCATGTTACTTATTTCAATGAGAAATGATCACTGTAGATCATTTTAGAGTTTTGGTCAATCATTGGGAAAACGTTTCAACTTTTATGTCATTGAATAGATGCCATATTTAATGGAGTCAAGAGGATTTCCTTTGTTTAAATGTGGAGCTATACAGCATCCAGTGTGTGGATTGTGCGTGATTTTTTAGCAATCTGTCTCGGTTGGTTTGATTACTATTGGATTTTGAGGGATTTGTGGGTTTGCTGCTTTTCACTGCACTGCCACATACTTGAGATGCATGTAGGGGATCCAGTAAAAGTGTTTTCTTCCTCCGAGAATGCCAGAACGTTTTGTCGGAGCTTTAGTAATATTTTTGTCCTGTGCCTGCTCGACAAGAGCGGAGATGTTGGTTGTCGAGTGATTGACAGACAGAGCTTGCTGACCTCCAAAAGCCCGTGTTCTCATAATAGAGCCCCAACCTCCACAAACACTCGTCATTCTTCCAAATAGTAACTGAAAAGGGCAGATTGATTGTTTCCGCTTCTGAATGTGCGGGGGTTGTAAAGTGAAAAGATGTACAGCAATGAAAAAGAAGCAGCAGTATTCATTCATGTTGATGTCTAAGTTGTGTTTATATATATATTATATTGTACAGAATGTATATCAAGCATGTGCATAACATTGATATGAATTTTACTACCAATATAATATGATACAACTTTGATGTGAATGTTTTAAGCTCAGATTGTGTTGTTTTTCTAAATACTTTTTTTTATACCATCTCCAGACACTGATAAAGAATTGATTACAGCTGACCTGAAAGTGATGCTTTTCAAGCAATTTATCAAGCATAGTCTTTAATGATAACCTACCTATTTCATACATAGACAAAGAAAATGATCTCTGGGAATATTCAGTTCACTATTTCTACAAATATCCATAGTTCCATAGAATATCCATACTCTGCACAAACTACAAATCCTTTACATAATAATCATACTTGGTTTTAGATATTTATATATAAAGAGAGAGTATAGTTTAAATATGCTAATTAGTTTGGATATAAAATCTAGCAGCTGAAGAAAGGAAGTATATGTGAGTTTGATTCCTTACAGTCTGCCTGAGTGTAGCTCCAGTGCAGGTGAACATGGTAGACACCGTCAGCCCAAGCTGCTGTAAAATAACCAGGAATTTTGAGCATATATTACAAATTAAAAGGCATACATGCACTTGAGTTGGAAGCAAATCGATGGTTTGGTTTTTTTCTAGGTTCATAAACATATTTTACTTCTCACATGAGAGGCGTCTTTGGAGGTGGTCCTGAGAGTCTTTACTGCTTTCCATTTATCTCAGAAGTTGGATGTCAGAGCTGGGAGTTGTGTCACTCCCAAGTTGAGCGTGTTCCAGTTGTAAAGTGTGAAAAAAACAGGATTTGTGATCAACTGATTCATGGATAGACTGATCAGTGCTCTGCATATGGCTTACAGGGGTAGTAGAGATTACATGTTTTAGGGGCTTCCTATTGTTTACTGCCACCATCCTGGGATGTTAAGTCGGAGGCTGGTGAAGCTGCTCAGACTTTCTGAGTTGTAAATCCGACTTTAGGAGAAATTCCAATTTTAATTTGAACATAATATCTAACCCACCCTGTCATCGTAAGTGCTCGTAGGGTAACATGAGCCAAGGTGTGAATCAAGATGTTGGTCGAGGTGTGAGTAGTCCAAATGAACTTGCATAATGGGAGGGTGGGTCAACAACTCTCATGACTATCTCCAAGGTGATGACTTCGCTAGGGGTTCCTGGGACCCCCCATTAACTCACAGCACTCAAGATTCCCCTCAGGTAAAGGGGAGGAAACATCCAGTTGTCCCCAACTCAAAGTCTTAGGACTACCATGACCTAGATGACCGAGAAGCTTCAGACATATCTGCTGCCCATCCCACCATGGCTGAGTAGCCTAACTCACTTTAACCATTTAGAGCCTGTATACTGTCAAATAAAATTACAATTAAACTGGTTATTCAGGGTTATCACTCATTATCTACCAATTAGGAAAAGTTTTAATTGTTAAAAAAACAAATACACTTAAAATTTCTTAACATTTGCTCAAAGCTACATGATAGCGTGTTGTACATAATTATAGCAATTTATACATTCATCAATCACATTACAACCTCCTGTCTAATCATGTGTAGGCCCTCCGTCTGCTGCCAAATTTGCTCTGACTCAACAGGGTATTGACACGGGACCTTTTGGGATATTTTGTGGTGTCTGGCATCAGAATATTGGCAGCAAATTGTTTAGATCCTGTGGGTTGCAGGTCGGAGGTGCATTGTTATAGCACACCCCACAAAGGTCCAGTCGGTGTCTTGAGCTCTTTGTTGTGTACCTGTACCTTTTGTTGCAAGGTGCATTGTTCAGCTGGGAGAGGCTCCTGGCAATGGTGGGTGCTGTGAAGGCCAGAGCCCAATGTTTCCCAGCAGAACATTGAATTATAACAAGACGATCAGTATTATTCACTTCACCTGTTAGCGGTTTTTAATGTTGTGGCTGATAGGTGTACATATCAGTGCTAAATATGGAGGTTAAAATTAAGCATTAGCAAACGAGAATATTTAAAAACCTTCTCCAGGCAAAAGCTTAGTGTTATCGCTTTTAAAACGGCTTTTTAATGTTGAAACCGCTTACCCCGAAATACTTGCGTGGAATATCAACAACATTTATATTGTGCATAAATCCATATTTCTATCCAAAATTAGGAATGTGGGTGTTAAGCTATAACCACTTAATTCATCAGGATTCAGAACGAATCGTCTAAAAACGTTGATGGGTGCCATCTGTTTCATCTCATCTGTACGGCAGCTGTAAAATAAACAGTCCCGAGACCCAAAGAAGCTGTAAGCCTACCCCACATTTCCCAGTGTTAATAGTGATAGTAGAAAATGTAATAATATTTAGACTGCATTTCAGAAGGTATTTCTCTCGACAGCCATAGTGGCACTTGTTTTTCCTGAGCTGCTACTGTTAATTTGTAATGCTGTCTGCTTTCCCCAGTTCATAAAAATGTTTACATTGAGAATGTCTCCTGCTGGTGGTGCTTGAAGCTTCCTTTATTGCTTCCCGAATGTAAATCCATACTTCAGACTGGAGCCACAATCAGACTGCAGTCAAACCCCCCTTCTTTTTTCTTGACCATGTGAAAATGAATTGTAATTTGCTGCAGTTTTGCAAATATCATGCTATAAATCCTATATACAGTAATGTATAAAGTGTCAGAGTAATGGATATGCTTTGTGCGCAGAGCAGCAAAGGCTGAAGAGAGAATATTTCACATGAGCTCCAACCGCCTTTACTCTGTTTGACATTAATAATTCATCTTTGAAGGTGTACTACAATGTTATATATCTTAAAACAGCTACTGTTGTGTCCAAACTGTGTATAGTGTTTTTGTATATAAAGAGTTAAACAAAAAGATTTTTTGTCATTGTCTTTTTTTTGTCGTGAATACTTTAATCACTGAAGAAAGATGGGACACTAAAATACTTTAGTTGGTACATATATGATTTATTTGGCACTGCCTTAATTCTTTGTGCGATAGATTTAACAAGGCGCTGGAAAAATTTCTGAACTGTTTCCTCAGTTTTCTGTTCTGGTCTGGCAGGAAGGACCGTCAGTGAGGTCTGCTGCTGCTGTAGCCCTAATGCCACAACAGCAGCAAGACTATCTTCTCCCTTCAAAGATACTCTTCTGCACACCTTGGTTGTAACCAGTGGTTATTTAAGTAACTACTTGAAGCAGTCTGACCATTTCAACCCAGAGAACTGCCACTCACTGGATATTTTTTCGACCATTCGCTGCATCCTAGAAATAGTTGTGCAGGAATATCCCAGGAGTTCAACAGCTTCTGCAATACTCACATCAGCTTGGACCTGTCATCTTGACCATGTCTACACGTCTAAATCCACAGAGCTGCTGCCAAGTGGCCAACTGTTTAAATATATGTTGTAAAAAGCAATTAAGCAGCAGTTGTACGTAATAAAATGGCAGGTGAGTTTTTGTGACTCGGCAGTAAATGATAGCAAATGAGGGTGGGATTAGGAAATTTCCTTCCCGGTAGTAAAATAAATGTCACAGGTTTGGAATTTAAGCATGTACATCTTCATACATGCAAAAGTTTCAGTTTTTAATGATGGTATGATTCGACCTTTGGGTGTGAGTCTTAAAGAGAGACAGCAAAGTGATGCCAGCTGAGAGAATTACACCCTGTTGGTCAGTCCCCGCCTCCTGCTCTCTCACCGCGAGTTTTCTCGCCAGCATTAAGTGATGTCTGGACCCGGGCAGCCTGGGCTTTTAGATGTTGTATATTACAGAGAAATGTATGAATAAAGAAGAGTTGTGCAAATTGTGCATACAAAGTGGAACAGAGGAGCTCGGAGATGCGTCAGTAACGGGCATTCCAAAGCAATGCATTTGCGCATAACTCACAAATATATTAGGATTATGTGAAATTTCATTGAAGCCCCTTTAGTTTACGTTGCTGTCCTCTTGGCAGCTGTAGTCCCTGCAGGTGCTGTTTGGAAGCATATTTTCAGAGCCCTCGAAGGCTACGTCTTCTAATTAACTATTCAGAGACACAAAATAGAAAGAGCACAACACTCAGTGGAATTTTATTTTTGAATATGTTACGTAATTTCTGGCAGATTTCCTAAAGTAATTGAAACCTTGGCTGCCCCCCACCCCCACCCCCTTACATTTCCATTAAGGCTACAAAGAGCAGCTCTGAGAGAAATTTACCGTCTATGATGCACGTAAAATGTTGCAAATTGGATATAAGAAAAAAAATATAAAAAGCTCAACTCCCCACATTTCATCTTTTATATGCCTTTGTTTGGATAAACTGTTAAAGATGACAGCATAATTACAGTGACTTAAACTACTGGGTTACAAAAAGGTGCCATCCATCTCAACAACAGTATGTGCTTTCAAGAGTTTAAATAGGAAGTGGGTGTAATGAAGTTGGATGTGAAGAAGAGGACAAGAAAATGAGAACAGGTGATGGAAGGAGACCGGGGTCAAAGAGACCTGGATGACAGAAGTGATAATCATTTTTATAGAGCACAGGAGGGCAGCAGGGAAACTGTAGCACCTGGTGCTTGTGTTTGAAATGTACCTCCTGGTACACAGCGATCATAAACCTCCTCTCGTTTTATCTTAGACACACACACACGTCTTGCTTATGAGAACTGACGCTTGTCTCTTAAATCCCCGCTTTTATCTTAGACTTTACTTCTTTATTCAACACAGCTGTATTTTTTCAACCTGAACGTTAAACCTAAGCCATACATCTAAACTGAGCCCTGCTTTCTCAGAGTAAAAAGTTTCCACTTTTTACTAGCTGTAAAACACGCATGCACACACACACACAACAAACAGCTCACTTTAATGAAGTTTGCCAGCCTGGACAGGAAGGCACTTTTATCCCTGGCACACCGCCTGAAGGTCCTGACTGTAATGCAGTCTGCTCAGTTGGAAGTTGGTGGATTAGTCATCGGCCTAAAACTCACTGACGTTACAAAACGTATGATTTTTTTTTTTTTTTTTTTGGTTTTTCTTTTTTTTTTTTTTTTAAATAGAATATGTAAATAATTTTTGTTTTAACCTGTTTAGAGTAGAACAGGGCAGGGTTACCACACTAGCACAATTCAGTTTCCCGCAGAAGACAATACAATGAGTGTTAGAAAGTTCAGACAATGCCAGTGAAATCTTAAAAGTAATGTTGTTTACTTGGATGTCAGTTTACTTTTACTGGATTCGACATGTGTCCAAAGCGGTGTTACAAATTCCCAAATACCAAAAGACTGAGTTGAACTGCAGGTCAGATACATAATAAAACTCTCTTCCTGACGTCTTAAATGAACATTATTTTAATCACCTGTTTTTGGATAATATTTAACATTAAGGAACTTTTGTAAATTGGAGATAAAACCCCCAACAATAAAACATTCCCTAATGTGAAAGCATTTGGGAAGAAGAACTCCCTTTTAACAGGAAGAGACCTCCATCAGAACCCTGTTTGGGGAGTGGCAATGAAAAAGATGAGCGAAGACAGACAAGGACAAAAAAAACAAATACTAGTTAACAAAAAAAACATAATGACATGCAGTAGTGGCATACATACGCATGGCGAGTGAAAAGAGCAAGGTGGAGAAGTAATTCTCAGTGCATCATGGGAAGTCCCTCAGGAGCCTGAGCCCACAGCCGCCTAACTAATGGATGGTTCAGAGTTCCTGATCCAGCTCTAACTATTCAACTTAAAGGAAAGTTTCAAGCCTAGCTGCTACACAACACATGGAGATTCATTTATGATTCTACCACGAATAAAGAATTGAACTCATTTATTTTAGGAGATGAAAAACTAAAAGTGAGTTGTGGGATTTGCCAGCTTCTGTGACTTGTGCCCAACAAAAGTGTTTCTTTAGCCCTTTCATTACTAATGCGACGCTTGGCTTAACTTTATAGAACATGGCACAGCGGAACAATACGATCCAGGTCTTGACCTTTCAGGCCCGAGTTTCATAACTGTGTGTTATGAGCTGCTCGACTCAAAGCTTTGCGATGGGAAAAAAAAGTCATATGTTGAGTAATGTGAGAAGGCCTGCCGTAGCAACTACTCTACCGTATAAGAGCTCTTCAGAACAAAAACGTATAGCGCGGTATTTTTGATCTTCATCACTAGTAAAAGCATCTGTAAGTACTCAACACAAACGAAATTTTAGCAAAGCACAAAATAAAAGGCAATGCAAACAGACGTTTCAAAACAATAAAAGGCGGACCTGAGTTTGACTTTGAATCTGCAGAAAAGAACTCTCATTGATTTTATTTGACAGTAACATAATCATACTAATTAAAATAAAAAAAATAATTTTGACTGCTGCTACCATTTCATATTTCTGCACATGAGTCTGTGTGAGCTTGTGGTCAGTGTGTCTGTGTGTGTGTGTTTCTGGCAGCATTTGCTTGCAGGCATCTATGCATGAGTGAATGTTTATTCAGCTTTTATGGCGATGGCGTCTCGTAAAACGAATAGACGCTCTGAGACAACCGGCACTCCCCAACACCGGTTCACTCACAGGTTCACCCAAAACCCGGAGAGACCACCTACCAGGAGAGCTGAGCAGATGCGTCACCTCTTCGGTGACCGTTTTTAATCGCTTGTCCGGCAAGATTACGGGGTGAATTACAACCGGGGTAATGGCCAGACTAGTGTGTTACCACCCTTTCCCATGCACATGTGCACAAGCAAAATATCGCAATTAAACCATGAATTACAATACACAAGGATGCAGTTTGTTCTGCATCATTCCTCATCCAATTCTAGTAAAATGTGCCTTCTGAGAAACATGAAATTTTCATACTAAACTTACATATGACTCAAATCTAATCAAAGCATTTTTTTACTGTTTTTCTTATTCAGGAAGTCTAAATGCACAGCTGGAGTTATCTGTAATATTATTCCCTCTTTTCTATGGAAACTGTAGTCATCAATATTTCAGCCTTTATTACGCTCACAAAACGACACGAATGCACAAAGAAGAACCAGCCAGCATATCACATCATCATGTACGTGACCTTGTTCTCCTGCCTCGCTGACCTGGATGGCTTTACGGGTTTTGTATTTCAGGGAGGCTTTTTTTGTCTTCTCTACAACCTCAACACTACCTCTGATCACATTTCCCTCAGAATTCACATTAGAGGAGCTTCAGCATCGTGAAATATGGAGAAAGCGAAAGGACTTTGACATTTTGCTACCATTGAGATTTATGAATCTGACAGTGAGACTACAAGCAGTTTCTCAGAGACACAAAACAGGCATGCAGATACAAATGAGATGTAAAGACACGAAGACATACAGCTTTAACGAGGAGGGGAGGATGAATCTACAGTAATGGAGTTCAAACTATCCATAACAATGGATCAACACTAATTTGAGCCTAGTATCTGACTGCATTCCCCGACTATGATGTCCAAAACCTGCTAGCAGACCGATCCCTCTTTCTTGAACCTGCTTGAAACATGATCCTGGACACGACTGTGCCTCTTACTTCCCATGTCCTTGCAAGGGTCCCTGTGTCTGGCACTTCGAACACCCTCCTAATAACGCTTCCCGTCACTCCACCTCTTCCTTTATTCCCACAACTCCCAATAACACCGTCTGACATGTCCACAACCCTCCCAAAACACTCTTTTCTTTCCTCGGTTTCATGAGCCCAAACAGATTGACTGTACGTCGCTCACTGGTGCAGACAGGGGAGGAAAGCTGGCTGACAGGGGCATCCATACACACTCCTAAATCTGCCAAGGAAAGACGCTGGCACAGACAAAAAAATAATAAAAGGCTCTCGAATCGCGGCCGGGGCAGCGCAACACTTTATCCGCGAAAGCAAAACAAAGGAAGGCCTGTTCAACACTGCGACTGTGTTTACTTTTAAGGGGGAACAATGCCTTTAGGAGGAGGGGGCAAGGCCTGACGTGGCACTTGAGGGTCTGTCCAAAAAAACAGCACTTCATTTTGATTCACAGTCAGTTAAGAAAACAGTTGTAGCACTACAGTGTACAAGGGCTGATGGGTCTGAATGCGAGGAGGAGGCTGATGAAGGGAGAGTGTGCAGAGAGGATAAGAAACAGAGCCCAGTAAGACCTCTCTGGGTTCTTCAACAGCATTCACTCCTTTATGCAAAGGAATGCTCCATCCAAATATGCAACTTAAAAAAGAATTTAAAAAAAAGAGATTTTGAAAGGTGGCAATGAAAAGTCTGCAAAAACTGCCAACATAAATGGAAGCTGTGTGACATGTCTAGGATGCCTAAGTTCACTAAAAGGGTACGAAGACATATTTTAACCAATAAGTGCAATGATGGACAGAGTGGCTTTTGCAAATACAGTTTCATTTCTCCTCTAAGAACAAATTGTTCAGTCACTTAGCGTTTAATGATCAAAAGCTTTGACCTTTAATAGACCGGAAGTGGAGGATGAATGTTTTCTGTTAACTCTGAGTAATGCTGAAATATGACTTTAATATAAAAGACAAAGTTTCTGGGTCATTTGGATGCTTTTGCCATTCTATAGACCAAATAACTGATACAGAATGAATGAACAATAGTCTGCATCAGCCCCACTGTCATTTGGCAGGTCACATTTGCATGTAATGATCATTTCACTTTTGGCGGCTAACACATAAACCCCGATTGCAGGTGTTTTGTCTTGAACAGCTTATAAACACCTCCTGTCATGTCGCCGATGGCGATGAAGTGGAACCAACATATTTCTTCGCCTGTAAACACGGACATTCCAGGATGTGATGAATCAAAACTTAAACTCAAACGAAAAACATCCTTCTAAACACCGAATGAATTCATCAACAATAGATGAAGCTGCCGCCAAGACGTGATTTCCCCAGCATATTTACCCAAACTAGGAAATAGGAGAAAGAAACTCAGAGATCTCTGGGTAATGAAGTCATAGGAAAAACATTTAAAATTGCTCTTTTTGAAGCTGCAAAATTACAACAGCAAAAATACGAACTTTAAGTAGAATCGCTGTTCATTTCAATGAAGACCTCGCTGGATATTACATATGACCCAGATGTTTGCCAGAAGGCAACAACCAACAATTACTGACAAACATCCCGAGCTGTTTGCGATTGCAGCCACTGATAAAGCATGTCCAACCAGATTCTCTACGTTTAAATGTTTCCAAAACATCACACGTGGTGCACAGTGCAGGGGGAAAATGCCAGCTTTCCCTCATGCATCCAATCAATGGGGAAAATGGGAAATGGAGAATGTGAAAGGGTCATAACCTCTTGGATGGAAATACTCCCCAAGTTGCTACCGGGTATCTGGTGTATAAACACTGCACTGGAAAAACATTAGTCTAAGTCAGAAGGTTTACACTATTGTACCACACTGTGCATTGAGCTCCCATTGACAGGGGAGCCCCAAACAGTCTGAACAGAACCTGTTCATTTGCGCTGTTAAAAAATGTGGCCAAAAAAACGGCTGCTTATTGCCTTGCAGCAAAAAAAACCAGACGTGTATCCAAATGTGGACGGTCATTTGAATTCCACTGCGTTATTAGATCTCACGCTTCTCAAATGGGAGAGATTGACTACTCGGCCAGGTGGTATGGTAAAGTCATCTCTCCAAGGGGTGAGAAAGTTCAAACTTAGCATGAAACCAATCTAGAGTTTAAGGTTTGGGAATGAAGCAGTGAAGCACTATATTCTCTCATTAGCCCGACAGCAGAGTCTGCAGGAAAGTAGATTGCCATCTTTGCAGCAGGCAAAGCGAGTGAACATTTGATATTCCCATTTGGCCTGGGCAAACTTTTAAGTTAACTCTGCTAACACGATTTTGCCAAGTAATCCTTGATTTCAATAATATGCGAGTTTGTCTCCAAATAACAGATTGCTGTATTGGATTTCAGTTTCAATATGTGTCTTGGTTGAAAAGGCATCAATCTTGAACTGCTAATCTTAAACTCCTAAATCATTTTGCATCAGGCATTTTTAGAAATGCACTAACACAAAACACTTTTTTTTTTTTAAAATATATGAGGTATGCGTGTCATCGAGTCTGTAACAACATGGTATTTCAATCCCTGGCTAAAATTTCAAAACATATATAGAATCACATTTGCTTTTAATTTGACTAGCGGCTAGGTATTAGTCACCCAAACTGGCCTTAGGGTTTCCACACGACACTTGAGAGAATTAACTCCATCTTCTTCAGAGAAAACCTAAAAACGGTATATCGCATAATGCAAAGAAACTCAATGGACAGCTTAAGTTTCACTCTCTCTGCCCTGATCCTTTTACAAAGTCTTAAGAGGTCACCTAATTTTAATGGTCACTTATTGCCTGTGGAGCAGTTCCCGGTGGTATAAAGGCACCCAAAGACCACCCCAGTGCCAAAACAGCCTTAGGCCCGAAGGCTCAAAGTAATACCAGCGCTGATGATGAATACCTGTACTGGAACACCGTATGAATGGCTCTCCTTTTCATTTTTGCTTCAGACACAAAAGAAACCGTTGTGGGTCTTGAAATTGAGGAGCCTTGAATGAATTATGTCAACTGTGGGGAAATTAAAAAGTGGTCTTTCTTTGATTTGTGCAGTTCATAACCTGCTGATAAGAATATTTCAGTTCAGGAAAGCGCTAGAGGAGCTTGCGCAGAAGACATGCAACGCTCATTTCCTTTCCGAGACTGCTCAAATATTAGAGGAGCCACGCTCAAGATGAATTGTTATGGCTAGAATGCTTTGGAAACGAGAACAATGAAGTTATCGTGCCAAAGTACAAGGCTTTCTTACTCATGTTCAACAAAATTATGATTTAATATAATGTAGAGCTGTGTGTAAAAAAAAATAAAATAAAATAATGCACACCCAAATGTAATAGGTGTTGTTTTATGTCTGTTTTATGTGTGACTTGGACAGTCACCCCCCCCCCCCCCCCCCCCCCCTT